>JAKUBJ010000081.1:0-49936 GCA_030566855.1 Tortispora sangerardonensis | reverse complement strand
ATGTATAGCGGCGGTGCGTTGCTGAAGTGGAAGCACTCCTTTTGCTGATATGTGGTGGCCCAGCCAGTTGATTTGGGACACTGCCCATGAGCATTTGGTGGCTTTGATGTACAGTTTGTGTTCGCGTAGTCGTTGCAGAATTGCTCGGATATGCTGAACATGTGTGTCCATATCCTTGTCAAATATAAGTATATCGTCCATGTAACATGCGCTGAATGATTCTGTGCCTCGTAAAACTTCTGCCATTGTTTGCGTAAACGTAGCTGGTGCGTTCTTGAGACCAAATGGTACGACTGTAAATTCGTAGTGACCGAAGGGTGTCTTAAACGCAGTGAAGTGACGGGAATTGGTTTGAACGCGTATTTGGTGGTAACCTTGAGCTAAATCAATGCTCGAAAAGATGGACGCTCCTGAGACAATATTAAGTAAGTCGTCGATACGTGGGAATGCTGAAGCGTTGCGAATAGTGTTGGCGTTAAGTTTACGGAAATCTACGCACATGCGGAGCTCACCAGATTTCTTACGAACGAAAAGAATTGGTGCACCGTAGGAAGAAGTAGAAGATTGTATAAGACCACGTTTAAGTAGATCCGCCAATGTTTCGGACAAGGCTTTCAATTCGTCAGGGGCGTATCGAGGAAGAGGGCGATCTACGTGGCGAGCATTAGCATCAAGCAGTTCGATGGCCATATCGGTAGATCGTGAAGGGGGAAGAGAATAATCAGTTTTAAACACATCTGAGTATTCTTTGAGTGCTGTACGTACAGGTACAGGAGTCAAGTGAGGAGCAGCGTCATTATCAGCGTAGTTTAGTTGTATAGTGAAAATCTCAGTAAAATTCACGGGTACGACCTCCAAATGTATTACGTGAGTATGACCTAGAGCAGTATCTTATTCCCTGACCTTCTAAGAGGTCGGTCTACGTCTATATATATAGTGCTAGGGTTCAGGGTTAGTACCTGTTCCCTATGCTTCGGATGCTAGTTCCGCAGCAGAGGGAGTTGGCGCTGTGGCCGATTGTATTACAAAAAAGTGTAAAATATTAGCATAATAGCCAATCTATAAAAGTTATAAATCACTTTTTTAGCTTTAAGACAGTTGACAGTTACGAAGCAGATCGCTTAACCAAGTTAAGAAGGTGATTCTGCAAAACATGTGACAGTTTAATAAAATGCAGATATCTCAAGAGCAAGACATTTTGAAAAAAAAATAATCAATTTAATCAAAAAATTGAAAGAATTTCTGTATAATATGAAACTATGAAGTAAAGTTGTTTTTTTGTTGAGAATCGTCCAAAATGCCTGATTAACCCCTTGGAGTTTTTTCAAAATTCGCAGATTTTTTGATAGATTAGGGTTATAGATTTCTTTCATTTCAGAAGTTGCTGAATATATTATTCAATATGTATTATACCGCTATAAAACTCTGTGCCTATAAAGAAAAGAGCCATATGAAAGGGCTTGTCAAAATATATATCATTGGCTTAATGTGTTGGAGTGATATGAAGGCCAAAAGAATTTTCTAGTTTCTGATCGCGGGCTTCGAATTCACAATATTTTCTTATAGAAATTAGCGAAATTAAAAAGAAGCGTCTTTTTCACATTTAGGGTAAGTTTTAAAGTTATGTTCCAATAGCTGGGTAAAATAAGCCTCAAAAGGTTGAAAGTTGACCAAAGCAAACAGGTAACTGTATTCTACTCAATTCTGGCTGAATATCTTATCCTGTTTAAATCTGCAATAAGAATAAATACAGTTTTCACATATATGAAAGAAATTTACTCATTATGCTTTTAGCAATAGGTCTTTAAATTGCCTCATTGGGAATAAAAAATTCAATACAGTTGACAGTTACAATTTGACAGCTGTCAAACGAACTTTATTTATTAATAAAGTTTAAGATTTTTGTTCTTTCTTATTGTTTTATTATTCCTAACCCGTTAAATATATAGGATAGTGTTATTGTTTTTGAAGAATAAGAAAGATAATGACAAAAATTTTTTCTAGTTGCGATACAAGCATAAGTTACGCTTCGTAATATTGAAGCAAACATCAAGGTCCAAGCGCAAAAAATATCAGTAAACAGAAAATGATCGACAAAAGAGCACCCCAGAAACATATTCAAAAAAACTTATCAATATAAGTTGCACATAAGCCACTTTAAACGCTTCAACGAAGCGAGAAAACCGAGTTATATCCCACATGCACTTTCATATGGATATGAAGCATAAAGTAATAAACCACAAAATGAGATTTCTACTTTAGGTACTCGAACTAAAAATGATATACAAGTCCCAACTGTATTAGGTGATTGTCTACTGTCCTAAGCATTAAGCATTGTCGAAAGCTTTCCCTTTCTGGGCATGTTTCCAAAAGTAGAGTATATCTAGAAACGGAAGAATGATTTCGGATTTATAATTCCCAAACTAGAAGCTTTATGTTTGAAGTATTCAACAGGGCTAGCTCTTCTTAATTGAACTATTCCATACGCGCAATTAGCACCTTAGCTAAGTAAAATAGAAGTTGTCCATAGAAATAATTAGAAGAAAAGTAAAATTATTTAAGTAAAAGAACTTTTATGTTAAATCATGTCCATAAGGCCTGAGATTTAAAGCCTCAGTTGAACCACAACCAATAACGACTGCAACAAAAACAATAGAAAAAAATGACAAAAGTGCTAGTAACAGGTACCGGCACATATGGTAAGTATATATGGAACCCTTCTTTCGCTGTTGCTAAACTTCTAGATGGAAAAGTACTAGATAACGGTACCTCAATATCTGCCTACCCTTATACAATAAAAGTATCATATATAGACGCAAGTACAGTGATACCCCAAATATGGGAACAAAACACCTTTGATGTTATTGTTCATATGAGCACTAAGTCTGACGAAATAGTTCAATTCGAAACAAGCGCACGAAGGGACGGATATAAACGCTTGGATCACGAAGGATTCTACGCTGATCAGACCAACGAAAGGTGGCAAGATATGCCAAAAGTTCTTTACACAAACTTTGAGTCCGGAAAAATATGTGAAGGAATTGAACATTGTGATGTGTCAAACAGTGCTGGCCATTACGTTCCAGAATATATTTTATACGCTTCTTTAGCAGAAAAATACATTCGGTGCGTGAATAACAGTAGCAACTCTTACTGTAATACAAAAGTTGTATCCTTGAATGTCCCTAGGGAAGGATTTAAAATAGAAGAAATAGCAAATATTGTATCTGCAATAATATCAAAAGTTGTAGCTAGCACATACAACATGAAGTGGTATTCTGACTGATATTAAATTTTCGCGTCTTTTTTTAATCGAACAGCACCTTCTTGCACAACTGTAGCAACCATAGTACCATCACTTGAATAAACTCTGCAACTTGACTGTCCTCTAGCAGACCCACTCCACTCAGATCGCATATCAAATAAAAGCCAATCATCAGCCTTACAAGGAGCATGAAAATGAATAGTATGATCTAGACTAACCATCATGCTTACAGTCTTTTTGTTAACATTGTTAACTCTGGGAACTGTTCCTATTAGACGACTATCAGATATATAAGCTAGCGCGACAGCATGAAACAGCGGCGATGTAATAGGGCGCTTACATTTAGCCCAATATTGAATTCTTCTTTCATGGGGTGCTTTCTTTTTTTCCTCTTCAGCATAAATTGGCACAATTCTAAGATCAATAGGATCACTTTCAAAATCCTTGGTATTCGCGGCGTATTCCTCAGTACCAGATCCACTCTTTTCGGTAGACTTTTGAAGTACGATATCTGCAAAAGATTGGCACTTGTCGGGACCTACTATATTCAATGGAATTGGTACTTCGTGATGTAAAGCTGAATCTTCAGGTCTGTGAAAACTTGCCGTTAACGTAAAAATACATCTACCTCTTTGCCTAGCTTGAACGGTTCGTGTAGTATATGATTTGCCTTCCCTAATATGTTCAACCTGGTATAAAACAGGAATAGTGTTATCCCCCGCAAGAATAAAATATCCATGTAAAGAATGTACTACAAACCCTTCAGGTACAGTGTTTACCGCAGCCAAAAGACACTGAGAGATAACAGATCCACCAAAGATACCACGAGCTCCCGAAGGTCTCCAAAGAGTAGCTGCATTTCTAAACAGATCGGCATCTAAGCGCTCTAACGCCAGCCCCTGTTCTAAGTTCAATTTGTCCATATTATGTATGCAAAAAAAGCAAAATAGAAGGGAGAACTGGGTGTTTATATACCAGTCAAGTTGAAAGGTTGAATGTGGGGTAAATCAGGAAGATAATGTGTGATCATCATTGGTTTAAAACATATCAAATCCGGTAAGTCAAGCTGACATCGAACCTCGCTTTGTTTAAACCCCAACCCTAATGTTTTGTTGCATAAATACTCCAGCAGGATTTTTTCAACAGTTGATGAATATTAGTGATTGATTGTTTTCAATAATAAGTGCTTTATTTATGTATTTTTATAAGTAAAAGTGTTTATATGCTGCAGTTTTATACATGTAGAAGCCAAATAAGTAAATTTGACATATATTAATGACAAGAAGGGTATAGAAATGATAGTACAGTAGAATCAAGATGTTGTTAACCTTGCAGGCTTACCGTCCCACTAAACTGCACAAACGCTTTCTATGACACCTATGACACCTACGGCAGCTTGATGCATTATGTGCTAATAAGTCAGATTGAATTTATTGCTGAAAGATGCTGGTGGGTGATAATAGACACGCTTAGGCACTTTTAATCAATGTAGTCTAGGTAGTTTAGTATTATCTCCTCGAGCACTGTTCTAATAAATAGCAAAATTCACGCTATCTGACAGCCATAACAATTTATTATGTATACAATCGTATTCAAGTACGTGATTAAACATAGCCATTTCATTTGTAGTTCAAAGAGTTCAACAATCACTGGACAGCTTGCGATTCATAAACATCACCAATATCGTTACCAAAGTAAATAACTTTGGCTTCTTGTCCAACTTTAATGCTTGTTATAGACTTTCCAGCTGGTGTGACATCTGAATAAATGGTTTCAAGCTTCCACAAAGCCATCTTCTCTGATTCTTTCGCAACATCATTAAGTCCAAAAATGTGTATCTTAACCTCACCATTCTTATGTCCCGTCAATATAACACACTTATTAATAAATGCATGATCATAATAGTTGTAAGCTAAAGCTTCAGTTATCTGATTTCCTTCTCCTGCTGCAAAAACTTTCTCTTTGAAAAGCAACTGACCATTTATTGTCCAGATAAAAACATCAGTTCTACTAAATCCAATAATGTAACCAAACTTCACGTCTATTCGAATTTTCTCTATATTTTCAGCACCTTCTTCAGATAGCTCTCTAACTAGCACAAGGCGAGCCATATCCCACACAATTACTTTGCCTTCTTTATCACAACTAACTGCAACGTTCCAAGCCATGGAAATATCAAAATCTATAACTTCACTTATATGACCTCTCAATACTCCATTTAATTTTATATCCACACTTGGCGCCTTACTAGAAGTGATTTTCCATACCAATAGTATACAGTCCTTACCAATGCTCAAAACTGTTCTTTTATCTCCTACTTTTAGCTTGACTGGCCCAGTTTGATGACACTGCTCAATTATACCTAGCACCTTAGTACCATCTGTGTTCACAACACGCATAGACATCTCGCCCATGCTTGTAGTTACAATTTTCTCTTGACTTAAATCCAAACTGTAAGATGTCCCATATAGAATCGATATCTTTCCAGATTTTGGTGCTATCACTATTTCACTTACCGGAACTTTTGGGCCTTTGCCACCACCAGATACTCTATGCAGAACAGCTCTTTTCGTGCAGTTATTTAATACACGATTGGTTGCGGTATCCCCTATTCCTTTATATGCAGGATGAGGCTTCGAAAATATCTTAAAAGGCGTTTGACCAAAGTTGTGAATAATGCTAGCGGTCGCTTGTTTTTGTATAGGGTCTTTAATTTCATCCAAATCAACAGAGCCAGAGTAGCTTAAATGATGGAACACATTCAATGAACCAACTGCTGCATCGCCTCTTTGCTTATAACCAAATATCAAATCTATCCACTCATGTAAATGCTCACTAACATATGGACTTTCAAGAGCTTCTCTATGCTTGCTGATAAACACTGTAGGATCCCCATGTGCCCATTCTGGAAGATCAACTGTGTCAATTAGCTCATTAGTTTGTCGTTTTCCAAGATCAAAATGCTCAGAGTTAGACAAGAATTCAGGAAGGAAGAAAAATTCTGGTATAAGTTCGCGAACATCAGATGTAGCCTCTTTAGAAGCACTATCCCAAGCTTTAGAAACAGAGTAAAATAACCTGTCAGCATGATCAAACTGCCCACCTTGCAAAGATAAATATGCTCGCACCATTGGCTCAAGTCGAATCAAGTATGAAGTAACAATCATTGAAGAAGAATAATGCGTTCCATAATGAAATGGTTTAGAATCATCCTGAAGCTCACCAAAAGAATCGTAGCGTTCTTTAAACACATGTGCTCTTTCAACTGTTTGGGCACCCATTGGTTTTGAAAAATCTCGAAAAACTGCAGGGTTGCTTAAATCCAGATCAATACTATGATAGTCAGAAAGAACCCAGGGAAATACTGGGTACTGGGTCAAGTCATTAAATGTTCTACCAGCTAGGGTATTCAATGCCATCAAATAACAAAAATTGGATATTTTCCCCTTCATCCACTCCTTAGTAATAAGTGGCTCAGTGCCAATATCAAACGCAGTAGCTAATTTTGAGCCAATTGATCCTGCCCAAGAAGAATTTGCAAGCTGTGTGCCGTGTATCAAAACATTGAATGAATCCACCGAAACATCGTTTGGATCAGGTACAGGAATGTGCATATTAGAAACCAAAATATGGTACAATGAATCTCTTTCTTTAGTCGATGCACATGTAATCAGTGTACTTCTGCCATTGACAAAAAATATTTCTAAAGCAACGTCTAAAAAGAGACATTTTCTTTTGGTCACAGACACTAACTCATCTAAGCTCCACCTGTGCACTTTCGAAGATTCAGTACCTATAGTATTAAGCCAGTTTGTACTTGAGTCATAAACCAACATGCTGTACGAGTCCCTCTCGTCAATAGGTACATCCTTGGCTTCTACAACTTCTCCATCAGATCTCCTAAAGTAATTGTCAACAAGGTAAATATTCAGCTTGCCAACTATAAATAGAGTGGTAGTATTGTGCAAACCCACTACTCTATGAACGTTAAAAACATCCACAACCATATCAGAAGACGCCAAATTTCTCATTATACGTCTATTTCGATCTTCAAAATTACTTTCAAATGATTCAACTTCAGCATCATCAATAATTTCATAATCTGAATCCATTTCATTATCAGATTGATCTTCCTGAATTTCTATATCTTCAGAATCAACAAATGTGCGACTTAGTCCTTCATTCTCTCTAGGCGGTTTATCAAGTCCAGAAGATGATCTAGACCTATTTCCTTTAATAACTTCACGCGAAGGCTTCAAAGATAAAGCCGCAGTATATTTTTCCAACGTTTCATTAAGAGGTTCATGAATTCTTCTAGTTTTTTTCCTAATTCTATCAGGCCCTTCGGTCAAATCAAGACCCCAATGCGATTCCAGCGCTTCTAAAGCAAAAATAGGACTCTGTAATCTTAAGCGCTCTTCAATGAAAAGGAACTCCCTTGCAAAGTAAATTTTGTCATCCTCTTCATCCTGAACATTACGAAGATATTTAGTATGTTCCGTGATATATATAGATTGTCGCCAAGTACGTAAACCCGTAAAAAACGCCTTTGTCTCCTTTTCAGATTCCGAGTTATCATCATCAATCTCGACTAGCAAATTTAGCCTATTTGACACAACAACTTTGATGTCAGAAATCAATTTGGAGCTTAACTCTGAAATGCGATATGATGTTGTAGTACCTAGTCTTTCCAGTGTAAACTCTCTCAGATCTATCCATATCCAAGGCCTAGCAGATGCAATAGTAATAGAAGCATCAATAGTATTCCAATTTAGGTTAGAGCTGACAAATATCGCACTCATTTCTTTTTGTGCATTGCAGCATAATACCTTCCATAACAAAAACTTTGACATAAGAAATTGATCATTTAACGTTGGAGATGAGTCCGAAAGTAATAATGCCAGGCATTGGACAAAACTAGTTCTTGAACTCTTTAGAGATAAAAGAAGCGGTAACGTTTCCACTAAGTTTTGCTCATATTCTAAAATTTCGTTATCTTGCAAAAACCCAGATTCGTTGAAGAATGAAAAAATCGATAACTGAGCATATTTATCAAGTAAATCAAGGGAGTTACCTTGCGCTTTAGCTTTTGACCCTTTTTCATTAGAAATACATATCTTCAGAAGCAAAGTGACAATATTCAAATAGGTGATATAACCATTAGTATATCTTGTTTCATCACGAAAAGCAGAAACTCTCGAAAGAAATGAAACAACGTTAGTAACTGTACGATTATGAAGACTCAAGCTAGAAGGGCTCTTCAATTTAATAAAAAGCTCATTAAGTATACATCGATAAATACATACTCGCATGAATAGGATTTTATCGCTAACACCTTTTGGAAGATAAAGCATAAGATCAAAGGATGAATAATCATTTGTTGACATTAAATTCTCAATAACAATATCAACATAAAATTGGACAAGCTGGTCTATAGCATTCGGAGAAGATTCATCACGTAGAATTCTTAAGGTGTTATTCAAAGGAGATTCATCCATACTATCAAGAAACGGTATTTCAAAATTAAAAGTGACTTCAAAACCAAAAGTTTCGGAATCAGAAGAGCCAGATAACAAAATATTGTAAAGTGAAGCTAATAACTGCCTTTGATTATCCTCCGAACTAAACGCAGATTTAACATATGAGTGCTTCTTTTTCAGCTTCTTCAAAAGCTGAATGATGACTAGAACGTCCGAAGAATTAGATAAAGCCGCATACTCAAGCATACTTATTAGAACTGAAGTCATTTCAGGATATACAGGCGACAGAGATTTTCTAGCTAATAACTGATCAGAGATATAAGATAAATCAGTCGCAGCATAATCTGGAAAGTCAATATTAATACCAAAATAGAGAAAAAGACACATACTCCAAATAACATTGCTTGAACCCCATTCACGCAAGAAATGCTTCATAATATAGAAGCCTTTAGTATTGGACTTAAAGTTATTATAGTAGAGTCTTCCGTGAACAAGTAGTAAACGCGATATAAGTTTCAGGCCTTGAACTACAACTTGTGGGTCAGACTCAGAAAGCAAGTATAACGACCACCGTATAGAAACCGTCTTCGCAAAACGCTTTAAAATTTTGGTAGCACTTTTATCGCAGAGAATATCAATAAAAATCCCTAACAAAGTGGAACTAATCTCAGAGAGAGGAACAGAAGAGTTATCTCTTTCCTTTTTATAGCAATATACAACAAACAAAGACATTGAACGCATTGTATCGACATTCATACATGTCATTAAAAAAGTGCGGAACGGTCTTATAAACGAAATTAAGCTATCTCGTGAAAGTGTGCCTGCTTTTAAAAATTGCATCAATCTTCTAATTATTCTCATTCCTTTCAATCGCTTTATATTGTAATGTCTGAAGTTGCTTATTTCAGAAAACACTACAAATTGCTTAAAATATAGTGCCAGGACATCAGAATTAGAATACCTCCATAAATCATAATTAAGAACAAATACTCTATAAGCAAGAGGGTTAAGTATAATAGATTCAGCTTCGTTGTAAAAGTTGTAGCCAACGAATTCCAATACACATTGAAATATTTGAATATCAACTAAACCTTCAACTGCCTTTTCAGTTAAAATATGAGCTAGAATAGAGAAGCCTTTGTTTTTCTCCATTTCTTCACTATTTCTCCAATTAGATCTTAAGCATTCAAAAAATATAAGCAATGAGGTATAGAGATCTGTAGAAGATTTCGAACGCTTAACCATTACAATTGCGACATTCAAGCCGCCGAGACTCCACAGGATATCATCAAGAGGTCTACATAAGCAAGAATGAAGACTACCAGAAGCAGTCCACAATGATGATAAAAAATCAGTATTCAATACAGACACAATTGTAGATTCTGGAATAACAGCAGAAGCTCTATTTCTGACAACTGCAATTAGTTCATTTTTAGAGTCTTGCTTTTTACCACCAAATAATTCATCATTTCTCATATTCAATGCAGCAGATGCAGAATATGTAAGATAAAGACCCAATACGTCTTGAAACAAACCATAGTATCTAGGGCCTAATTGATACTGAACAAATACAAATTCACTTGATAAGATTTGATCAAATACATAAGCAGACGCAATTGACCACTTAAGACGTACAGTAGAACCCATTAAAAAAGAATTTTGACCATAAATTAAAGAGAGAGGAAGGTCAGAACTAGAGATTTCAGGAAATGTGCATCTTATAGAATCGACAAGTATGCCGTTGACATACAAAGAAAGCTTTGAAGATATTCTCTTTTGCTTATGCGCTAGCACAACATGGTACCAAGAGTTCAAATCAAACACAAAAGATTTTAAAAGCTTTGAAGTAATAGGAGCACCAGTGTTTGGATTATATACAGTATATAGAAGAGAGTGTGTTATTGAATCAACAGTCAAAGTAAGCGAGAACTTACCTGAAGAGTTCAAGATAGATAAGATAGGTAATGAGACGGAATCGTCAAAAGAATGAAACTGTATCCATTGAGAGAAAGAATAAGCACCAGTCGAGAAAAGATTGTTTGATATAGGTAATTTCGATCTAAGCGAAGATATGCCAGTGTCCCAAGTATCAAAATGAATAAATTTAGGATTATTTGAAGCTTTAATAAAATCCAAAACCAAACTAGCAGCAGGTTGTGAAGTTAACGCAGAGCGTAATAGAAGTGATGCAGAAGGAATATGATTGATTCCAGTTAAAGATAGAGCGAGTATTAAATCTCTATACTGTGAGGAATAATTAGAAACAAATGAATTTATAGCTAGAGATAGAAGACGAGTTGAATCAAGAAGTATGACATTTTTAGGAGAAGAGATTGCTAACTGTATGAGTGCTTGCAACGCAATTTCAGTAATTATAGAATCACCATAAGAATGAGCCAATTCGTATAATAAAGGAGTTAGATTAGGTTGTAGAATTGATTCATTTCTCATATTTTTAAAAACTAGTTGTCTTATGAGATTAGAAGAATCACTTGTTGAATCAAGATGTCTTAATGTCGACGTGAAGAAAGATACCATCGAATATTGATTTATCGTGAATGATAATATAATTCCAAGTACTTGCAAAAGAGCTTTTGAAGGTAAGTTTGTTGATTTAATAGCAGCTTCAATAACTGGCCAGCCAATTGTTGAAGAAATGTATACATTATTGGCATCGCAATATAGTAAAGATTCACCAAGTATTGATAGAGATAATTTAAGCAATTCACATGATTCTTCTACTGATATAACCGAGTCCTCGGAATATGAAGAAGCGCATATCAGTTCTAGTATTTTCTCAAAACCATAAAACTGTTTAAATTCAAGCTTTTGTGATTCTGAGCCTTCAATCAATAATCCTTGTAATTGGTATAGTAAAGTGAGGTTATCTATGAAAGGATTTGCTGCATCAAGCTGCGAAATGACATCAGGAAGTGACGTCATGACTTTATTAGATTATAATTCTCGTTATATATAAAATTTTATTGTATATTTATCTCATGTATGATGTCAAGACAAAAAAAGATCATTGAAAAGAGGCGAAGCGGGAGAAAGAGGGTGTGTGTGTATGTGTGAGGAGTGAGGGTTTTTAGTTGGTGTGTGTAAAAAGATACAAAATTACAATATGCTGAACATTGTAATAAAACCCAAAGAGAGACCTGTCTTTCATAGTAAGAAAAAAGTAAATGTCATCAAAATAGATCGTATTATATATATGTCTATATATTTCCAGGAGGAGCAAGGTGTGAAGTGTACTTGTTCATAACTTCCATTCCAGTATTAACAATGACCTTGCCAAACCTTTTCATAAGATCCTTTCTCTCATTTGTGAAGGCTCGTAAAGCAGAGTCCATTACATCAGCAGGCATTATTAAAGATTCAGTAGTTGAAACATATCCAATCCTGTAAACAACCTTAGATTCATCATCGTCGTTATCTGAGAAAGCAGGATCATTATTCTTTCCATCGGAATCAGCACCTCTTTTAGTCCTTGATTTCGTTTTTGACAATAATCTTCTTCGATTCTTTTCCTTTCTTCTTTCTTGTCTTTCTAATCTGTCGTAATATCTTAACAGTAAACTTGGTGGTTTGCCGTAAACCAATTGATACTCACAAAAGTCACACATGCGAAACTCATTCAATCCTGGTGGTGGACGACGTACTCTTCTTCTTGTGCGAGATTCTAATATATTTAAATTTTCAGATTCATTGTCTTCATTATCTTCCTGATCTTGTTCTTGATCTGTTTCTGCTCCGGTACTGGTGGCTTCATTCATTTTTGCTTCAGCATGAGAACTTGTATACAAATAATCCTCAAAATTTTCATGATTATATTTATAATTAGGGTCTCTTACCATTTGAGAATCTAAGAAGTTTTCTTCGGTATACTCCTCCTCTTCATGCTGTGGTTGAGGTGACTCCTTTTTGCGTTTAGGTAGTGGCATACTATTGAATTTCGACCTATTTTTCGCATCACGTACAAGACTCTTCTTTGATGCAGCACTAGCAGCAGCAGCAGCAGCAGCAGCAAAGGCTGCTGCTGATAACGTATGTCCTTGACGGTCTCTTTCTGCTGCAAACATATTAGTAAGCATATACAATACATTAGGAAGATTAGGCTTATACTCCACACTCAATTTACCTTTATCCGTACTCTCTTCCAAGTTACTTTCTGTGAATAACTCTGGATCAAAAGTCAAATGTGCTTCTTTATCAAGCCACGAGTTCCAAGCAAGGTAGTTCGGCAGATCTAGACCTTGAGCAATAGTATCAACATCAGCTTTGAAAAACTCGTCAATTCCTTCATTACTAGTAGAATTCAAAAAATCTGTAATCATATCTTTAGTTCCACTGTATTCGGTTCTTTCTAATTCAAGATCCTTCTGCATATTTTCTAGAGCCTTTAAGTCATCGAGTGGTATTGGTTTAGGCAAATTTGGCAAGTTTGAATTAGAACCAGGTGGTTGTCCAATCACTATTTCATCCCCTACCATACTTACAGGCGCATTTAAAGTCATTCTTGACATCAAGTCTGTAAGACCACTTGGTAGTACGCCATTCAAAGGCAAAACAGGTCCTGACGACTCTCCATTATGAGATGTTGAGCTGCTCCCACTGGGCGCACCACTTGGAGGTGCTGGTTTCTTCTTTTTTCGCTTATCTGTAGGCATTATAAACAGATAAAATGAATTACGGGTCGTTTAATATATTAATTCTTTGATGGAGAAGGGAAGTAATGGTGGTTGACATTTGAACGGTTCTTTTATTTCATTTTTAAAAATCCGGGTAACACGAGTTTCATATAAGTGATCTACAAGCAATGGTTCAGGTATATCCCATATAGGATACATTTGATAGCTGATCTCAAAGACATGTAGTGGCAAATGATGCTTTATTTCAAGTAGACCCGATCCTCAATTTTTCGTACGAACTGCGTCTTGGTTCCCAATCGTCCTTGTTGCACTATCACTGCTGGTATGTAGCGATACTTTGTTCGCCATCTTTCCGCAATGCTATTTCTGTCGATGAACTTACAATACGTCTTGAACGAACAATGGAATGCGACATATTTCCTAGCGAACTCAGTAATGCTTTTGCCAAGAATTCTTCTGTAACTGACATGGAAGTTTCCTCTTCCCGAAACACTTCTTTGACTCCGTATCAGCAGTTTCTTGCCTGGGAACCAACCTGGCGAAAGTCTTTTCTTACCTTTGAACGTATTTCTATGTGGGCTCGAGACATGCATGCTTGTAGTATGATTAAGGAGAAACCACAAAATGCCATAAGAGACTTAGAAAGATTGCGCAGGTTTTTTGATTTTGAATTTTCGGGTGATCATTCTCTGTTTGCTTTGTCTGAGGATGTGTATCAACTAGGACATATACCTGCAGACACCCGTATTAGCAGCTTTAATGACTATGCAAATATTTTTCGTAAGTTCAGAAATACTAGTCGTCCTACTGAAGCTTATCTTTCTAACTTTACTCATAGGTGGCAGGAGGTTATACAAAAGAATACACTCTCACCTCTTGATTGTCGCAAATTCCGTAGTGCTCCAGCGTTGGAGTCGACTAAGCGCGATGAAGAGGAAGCTTATCTTAATAATTCTGAAGTGAAACGATCAAATGATTCTAATAACGCCTGTACTCAGAATAAACGTCGAAAATTCAAAGGAAAATGCACAACTTCAACTTAGAGAGTTTCAAGCATCAATAAATTAAAGCGATGCTATAGCCAACAACTCATTTTTATTCATAGGGTATATAATACAGTAGACCACAAAAAGTGATATAATTTCGTAAACGATTACTCAAGACGACTGCCGTTATAAATATTCATCTTGCTCCTCTTAGTTGAGCATTCAGAATTCATCTGGATTGTATTATTTTGTTTAAAACCTCTCAATATCATCAGTATAACCACTATCCATGACACCCATCGTATACTCCGTGGAAAAGAAGAGTTTTGTTCTTTAGGTATAGTTATTGATTCCACATCTTGTTGTAAATCCATATAGTCATGCATGGTATTACTTAACCGTCTAGTCCCAGACAAGCCAACTAAATGATTGTTCTTTATTTGAGCAATATCATAGTCGTCTGTGTCTATTGTTCTATACCGTTTAGGAAGTTCAAGCTCAAAATCACCAGCATCAAAACTGTCAGATACTACACTTATATTATCCTGCTGAAAATTATCAATTTCTTTCTCTTGTAAATCTTTTAATTTTGAATCAGTTTCTTGAAATAAGTGTTCAAGTTTGATTAGATCTTTCTTCATTGAAATATTAGAAGTTTCAAGCTTGTGAAGTTTCGTGCTTTGATCAGAAATCAAACCCTTAAAATTGTCTCTTTCTGCAGTTATAAGAGTTAACTTATGATCTAATCGATTAAAATCACTATCCTTTTTCTTAAGTTCTTCTTTATACTGTGTTGTTTGTTCTAGAGCTTCTGCAAGGTTGTTCTCTAAATTCTCAAGCAACTCCTTAGATTTCAAGTACTGAATATCCTTCTGTTGAAGTACATCTTGTAATCGTTTAAATTCCTTTTCATAAGCTTCTATTCTTTCTTCATTTTCTTCTAGCATAGCATTCAACCTGCTTTCTCTATCAAGATATCTTTCCAGCGAAGAAGAAGATACATCACCTAAAGTATCTAATGTAGCAATAGGTGTAGAAATAGAAGAAAAATGTAAAGAATCATGCGTCCCATTAGTATTGATAAAGGAGGGTGGATAATCTATAGGGGATTCTGTAGTGCTATGAACATGTTCACTTTCCATAGTAATACTTTGAAACTCCTTAGAATCATCCACATTCGCATGCAATTCGTTTGTATAAATCCCACTACCATCCATAGACTTTTTGTAATCAAATGCTATTAATTTAGTACATATGCTTTTCATTCGATCCAATAATTCCTTTGAAAAGCATGTCTCACTTTCTCGATACCCAATAAAAAATTCATTATACAGTCTTTCAGCACATAAACCAACATCATGAATTGACAAAAACCGTTTACCTTGAACAAAATCTTCCAAGTTCCTTAAAGTTTCTTCAGAAATCTCATTTGATACACGATTTGATTTATAATTGCTGGTATCTATACTTTCAATTATACCGTATACAATTTCCAATAAAGCAATTGATTCAGTTTTAGCAGTTTCATCAGAATAACTAGAATCAGAAGATAAATCGGAAGAAGGCATTGTAAGGTTACTTTGAAAGAGAATTGTTACTACGCCTTCTTTATATAAGAAAAAAGGTCATTATTGATCATAAGATCATTTGACGTTTCAGGTAATCAAAAGGACCACTACTTTCAAATGATCTTCTACCCTTGTTTGTAAGAAGATAGTGAAGTTATTACTAAAGTTTCAAAAATAGTAGAATAACCTATAGTATGAATTTGAATGTTACAAATGTGGGCGCGATGCGTATCTTTTGGTAGTTTTTTAAAAAGGTTGGTAATTTGGTCAACTTAATCCGTGTGGTTTTTAGTGATTTTCTTAATTTGTGGGGTAAACGTGATTATGACCGGGTAATGAATACTTTTGGTAAAATGGATATTACTTCTTGCATTCTTTCAAAGAAAAGAAAGAAGAAATTAATTTATAAAATTGACTAATATAGTATACATAAACAATATCATGTAAATAAATATACAAGAATCAATAAGCTTGGTTGTTTAATGAAGATATTCATGGGTTGACCGGAGGGTCCGAAGTTTAGTTCATCTTCAATGTTTAGCAGTTGCCTAATTTGGAAAGTAAGCTATATTTGTTTTCGAACGAAAATATCTCGAACCTTTGTTTATTTTCTATATTATTAAAGAGTATACAAGTAAATGGAAAAACGTACTGAAAAGCGTTCTTGTCCTTACAGTTCTCAAATGAGAAGTATTACCCCTAAAAGGATGAGAAAAGACACATATGAAAGCACCTTTGATGATACCTCAACATTGTACTCAACATCTGAACCTATGCTGAAACCATTAGGCCCTTCAGCTATTCATAATCCTAACATAATTCATAATATGAAGCTTGATAAAGCTTTATACGGTAGTGTATCAGACCAGTTCAAGAGATCTATAAAGGAACGAAAATCTGTACAATCGTTAAGACATAGAAAATCTCGTCTCGAACTTATCGATAATGATCATTTAACTTCTTTCCCTTCAATTATACCCGACACAAACGCAGAACCACAAGAGATAGTATTTGTTGAAGATTATTTCTTTGCTTCTGATGAGAAATTAAAGCAAGCCGATACTGCTGCCAGATCTATAAAAGAGCGAGCATCAAAGATGTCATTGTTTGATGCTTTTGTTAATGATCAACAACAAATTGATGATATAGTATTGCTAAATATACCTGAATTAGATGAAGAATTTCAATCTCAATCTTCAGGAGAATTCACTTTATGTTCACATGGACTGTTAAAAACATGTATATGCTGTAATAGAGACTTGACAGATACGTTTGATGAAATGATCAATGAAATTGATTTCAAGGAGTTAGTATGTCAGAATTGCGCTGCCGTATATAAGCCTGATCCTATGGAATTTTGGGATGATAAGGATTTAATACATCATACAAGTAGAGCAAGAGAGTATTTACTATGGATATCAAAATCAAAGGCTTCTGCTGAAATCAATACTAATACGCCTGAATGGATACAAAAGCTTCGTAAAAGGCTACGATGGAGATGGAGAGTCTCAGGGCTCTTACCATCAAAGGATAAGTTACGGTCATAAGTCTCCATAGACTTGCAAAAAGGGCTTTATCATCTTCTTAACTTTTTTAACGAATCTCTTATATTTCATCCTTGGCTTCTTCACCTGCTTGCTTCACATTTACTATTCTAATGATTTCTACGGTATGATATCTTTGTTTATTTTTAATTTGTATTTATATATAATTTATATATATTCATAATTTTTTTTTGATTTTATGTAATTATACGAAATTCACCGTATTCTTTTTTAAACCTTCTTCCCTTTTTTTTACATACCATATTTAAAATTTCCCAACAAACAGTATATTTGGATTTTTTAACGGAACATAAGATATGTCCAGACCTTTTGCCAGTATGACAGTGTGAAATAATGATCAAGTGTATCAATATCCTTCTCATTAAGATAGGTATAGTTGCGGCCAGTCTTCAAATCAAGCTCAGTGAGAGGTGTAGCCCATGTATAACTCTTCTTATAGATCTTATAACCGATGTAAGCAATAACAAAAACAAGTCCACCACTGAAATTAGAAAAGAATAAACTTACACTGAATGTTCCATCAACAGGATGAATGGTGTTGATTAATTGTGCGATAATCAAAATTACAACCATTCCAATTCCAATATAGTTAAATGAAGAAAACCATTTATGTACATAGCTATAAGGCTCATCATTATAATCATCACTCTGTGCCTTAAGTGCCTTGCGGAAACGAGAATTGCAAATAAAAATAATCAACCAGATAAGGAAGAAAGTAAAACCAGTCATACGAGAAAACCAATTGAAAACACCTGCAGCTGATCCAATACAGCTAACATAAGAAAGAGCAATACAAGGAATGGTTGTAACAACCAATGCATGCAATGGACGTCCTTGCTTATCAACTCTTCCAAGGAACTTGGGAGCCATTTTGTTAGTTGCCATAAATGACAAAATACGAGCTCCAGAGAATACAAAACAGTTTCCTACTGATGCAACACATGTTAAAATAACGGCATTAAAAATATTGCCAAGCACAGGTACACCTGCATTGATACATGTAATGACAAATGGTGAAGTAGATGTCTTATGGCTTGATAACAATAAAGGATCATCAGGAGGAACACAAATAACAAGAAGAAGAATGATGATGATATAGAAGAACACCATACGAGTAATAGTAGCCTTGACAGCACGGGGAATATTGTAACGAGGGTTGACAGTTTCAGCACCTGCCATACCAATAATTTCAGTACCTCCAGATGCAAAAGCAGCAAAGACAAATACTGAAGCCATACTCCAGATTCCATCGATGAACATATTTCCATTTTCAAATGAAGTAACTTCTTCAATGTGGTTAGGTGTTCCTCCACCGAGGTAGACAAGAGAAAAGAAAAAGAATCCAACAACAGTCAATACTTTCATAATGGCGGTACCAGTCTCGATCTTTCCAAAGTATGATACAGGGAATAAATGAGAAACAAGAGCAATAACAACAAAAATCGAAATACTAGCAGCAGTAGGGAAAGTGTCACTCCAGTAAGTAATCAACATAGAAAATGTAGTAGCTTCAAGTGCAAAAATAACAACCCATACGAACCAACATTGCCAACCAAGAGCAAAAGTAACAGCAGGATCAATAAACTTCTCACCATAAGCGATAAAGCTTCCATGAATAGGAAACATAATAGTAAGTTCCGAAAGAGCTAAAAGAACCATAGCAATGACAACATTAACAAAAATAAAAGCAATAAGGACAGCTAAAGAGCCACCTTGACGAATAGCAACACCAGTACCAATGAATAAACCAGTACCAACATTTGAACCTAACGAGATAAATTGTAAATGTCTTGATGTGAGTGATTTTTTAAAGTGAGAAGATTCTAAACTTATATCACTAGCTTCAACATCTTCAGCACCAGTAATAACTCCCGATTCGTTAGTATCTAATTTTCGAGTTGAATCAAACTCTGATTCTTTTAAAGCGACGTTGCATTCCACAGACGAAATAGATGAACCAGAAGACATAGTGAACCAAATAATTTTCAAGCAAAAGTAGAAGTTTTTTCAGTGCACAATTGTAATGTAAGGAAGTAATAAAAAAAACAAAAATAGGAAACCTCTTGCCCTTAAATAGACAAAGTTCTTGTAATTATTAAGATAATTAAGATTTTTACCAAAATAATGAAACCAATGTAAAAAGACCCTACAATCAAATTATCACTGAAAGTCGGCCTGTAGGAATGATTATCTTTTTTTTTTACACCAAGCAAAGCGCTTTACAGGGACTTCAGGCAAGATGCAAAAAAAAGATGAAGATAAATTATAAGGGCGCATAGTCAAAATGCAGTCTTATATAGAAAGCGAGCGAAATCAATGGAGAACCTGAGTAGACGAAATAAGTAATGTGCAACAAGCAATAGGATATATTTACCGTTTCCCTTGTACAACCCCTCAGCAAAACCGAGTAATGTATTAAACTCCTTCCAGGCTTAATACTGTTAAAACGTTAAAGCCCTTTTTTAATCAGGACTAAATTTATTAAAACGGACAATATTTGTCGATCACAGAAAGTGTGATGAGCTTTGCTAAGAATAACGTGGAAACCCTTATATTAAGAAATAGCGGAGAGTAATGTTATCTAAGTTCAACTTTGAAATAAAAAGCCTTAACAGATTTCCGACGATTCGTGACAAAAGTCCGTTGACGTAAGTTTCAAGCCTGTATTTTGACCAGAGTCAACGTGATGATTCGCAATGTCTCAAAAATATTCGTCCCAGATTCTTGGCGTTCAACAAGGGACCAAAGCTAAAGAAGAATATGAGCGGCACAATTTTAAGTTTTTTTTTTAATTTTTTTTGTAACCTCGTTTTTCCGTGGCTTCGAAAGTATACACTTAGGCCTTAGTATTTAAACAGGAAATTAAAGGAGGGAAAAAAGGAACACACACGATTAATAAGGGATATAAATGAAGAGAAATTAGTTAAGTGACAAATTAATGAACCCACTTATCACACCTATAGAAACTGCTAGTTAATGTAACATAAACAGTTAAGGAAGGGAACATATATCAATGCAGACTTTGATGACCGTTTTCACCACAAAAGAAACTTAAGAATGTCACGCGTTTTGAATAAAACAATACCCTGGTTACTTGAACTGATAGTCCATAAAAAGAGCAAAAAACTAGACGGTTACCAGTCTGATTCAATCCAAATTCAACCTTTAAACTAGAAAAGATGACTCAAAATCCAGTTAAAGTTCTCTACCGTTAAGCTTAAGCGAAACTATAATAAAAAAAGCGTTCCGTGCCCTGTATAATTATTGTCCAACGAGAATCGCACAGACATACAATCATATTGTTCATAAATCTAAAAAGGTATACCAAGGGCCTGCGGACCAGAAACTGTTCACTTGAAATAATACAAATCTCTGCAACGTCATTAGTACTACAAATACAACAGTAAAAATAGTATCAACGCAACAACAATTTAGCTGCTAGAATGAATGTAATTTGGTTTTTAATATACAAGCCCAGTCGAAAAACCCCTGAAGTTCTTCTCTTCTTATTCGATCGATCTTAAACTCTATAATACTAATTTTGTAGTCTAAAGTGAGCAATAGAAAAAAAGAAAAAAGAAGAAAAAATAAATGAGACAATAAAAAAACAGAAGAAAAAAAAGAGTGTGGGGGTAGACAATAAATAAAATGCCGCAAATTCTAGAAACAATTAATGAAGGCAGCCATAACGCGGACTATTACCATTTCATGTTTATTTCTTTTGCCTGTTCTGGCTAAAGAAAAAAGCATCGAAGATCAATGCGTAAGTATGGGATATGCGCGTGTTTGATACCCTTCTGGTTAAGGAAACTGCACCTGCAATAAATAAAGTAAACAGTTGATTCGTTCAGTATGAAATAACTAATTCTCAATGAGGAAATATTCTCCTTATTAAAGAAGATCACGATGAGCAAGTAAAGAAAGAAATAAAAAATCCGGGGGGGGGGCTTGATAAGGTCCTTAGTCATCCGAGGATAAAAGCCGCCTATCAAGTACTACTACGTCCAAGGCGTTACATCTAATCTTTTTTTAACTCCTTTGAATCAACAGCTGTAGCTGAATCGTCTTGTCCAGGCTTATCTTCGTCTTGTCCACCTTGTCCAAACTCATTTACACGACTGTAATCTACACGATATACAAACGTTTGAACGATATAGATGATAAAAATTACATCATCACGTAGAGTTGCTAAACGATGAAGTATAGGCATTTTGACAACAAAAGCAAATAGATCATCAATGAACGTATTCAAGAACTTGTAAACCATGGCTCTTCTCGGCATATGAGCAACAGATTTCAATCGGTAGTTTATGTAAATACTTGGAACCAATGTCAAAAATCCATAGGCATATACTGATCCAACAAGAGTAGCAAAAATGAAAGAATACCAAGATTTGTGAGTTTCATACATGAGAGAGTAACCCGCATACGCAAGGATAAGAGGAACTCCAACCATGTAAAGATACTTAAATGCAGTTCTATCATACTCCTGAGTCTTCTTTTCCGTTTCACTGAGCTGATGCTTATCTTTAAGCCTAATCCTATAAGGGATCAAACCAGGAACTTTCTCCACAACAACATCGGCAACTTTAGTAATCTTCCAAGCCTCTATAACAATACCGGTTCCTTGTCCAAACATAATCACCCAAGAAGTGTCTTCATTATTATCGAGTAAATACAAGAAAATTATCGACTGCATAACAACATTGGCTATAATAGTACGCACAGAAATACCAACATTGTCTTTCTTATTACGGAAATGAGAAATATCGTTCTTAAATGCAAGAAACTCAAATAAGCTATGCAATATGGAAACAGACGCTGTAACAAATAATAACCAAGGATTAGTTTCAAGCAAAACACGCTTAAATTCTTCGAGTTCTCCACCCGATCCAGGGGAGGTAGCAGCCTGCTGCTTAAAACCCACAGAGCCAGATAATGAAAGAAAATATTTCCAATATGCAGTATCTGAGAATGTCAAATGAACCGACACTGATTGCACGGTACTGTTTAACTCCATCATTTGGGAATTGAGTTGCCAGAAATCATTGTTAAAAATTATAGGATAGTAAAACCCATGATTTCCAGATGCGTCTCTTTGATCTTGAGGATCCAACTGGATAGTGCTTCGGATCAAGGGTGTCAATTGCTCATAATTTAACACATCACTATTCTTTACCAATTGTATAGTAATGTTAGGATGCCAGTAAGAAACAATCTCTTGAGGTATTTCTTCTTCTTCTTCTTCCTGCTGTACAGCTTCGGAATCTGCTAATAAATATCTCTCTTTAACTGCGCGCTTCTTTGGCATATAATGATTAAGACCAAAAATATAATGAACTAAATTACGATCATCAAACTCAGGTAAACTAGGATCAGTCACTGTTCCTTCTTTAAATAATACTACATGTCCGATAATAGAAGAGTTATGGGACATTGCATAGGTTAGCGGCAATTCGATCGAAACTGATTCAGTAAATGCTTCACCGTACTTAAGGGATTTAGACAAAATCGGTGAATCTTGAGTTTCAACGCTCACTTTATCATTGATAAATATCACCGCTCTCATATCAGTTCCAGCATCCCACATTGGCAGTATAGATCTAGGAATAGCAGGTTTGCCATCTAAATCTAAGGGTTCATCATATGGCGAATTAACAACAGGTTCCACCTTTTTATCAGTTTCTACAGGTTTGTTAAACTTACCAGCAAAATACTGAATTGCCATCATAACTGCAAGAGTCTTTAAAACTGACCAAACCATGCTCATTTGGCCATTTTGCTGTCTCTCAGGAGCAGCTCCAGTTTGCCCACCTTCAGGCATGTTCAAGGAATAAAAAAAACTAAATTGATTAACCTATGCTAAAGTCAAGCTCTAAAAATAGCTTAATATAGTAATCAAACAATTATTCAATAAAAATAAAACAAAATTGACCTGATGGTTAATTGTAAACAGGAAATGGTTCTTCCAAGGCAAGTTTATCCGTTAGTGTTAGTAAAAAAAAGCAACTCGATGCTGACAGGATTCGAACCTGCAACCTTTGGAACCGAAATCCAACTCGCTAACCATTGCGACACAGCACCATCGCTTCACCAATTGTAGCGGCAGTTAATATATAAGGATACGTTTAACAAATTGGTAATTAATAGACGATTTATACATCCATGACATGATTGCAAAAGCAATCTCAAATCATTTATTCTACATTTCTAATAAAATATAACCCATTTAATATACCTAATGTTTCTAAGTAACTAGTATCCTTAGTTAGTACCTTGTATGTGTCTTTAAAGCACGAATCTGCGGGCCATAAAAGTACAAAACAAAAGGTACAGGTATGAAGATTGTAGCAAGGAAAGCAAGTAATAAAGAAGCCCATAAATTACCTAAAGTATGATATAATTGATCAGCAAATAATGGAAATGAACCAGCCATCACTTCTCTAAAGATGGTATTTACAGCCAAAGCAGAAGCAGCCCAAGAACCACATGCAGCAACCAGATATGTAAATATTCCATTAAAGCAAAAAACTAAACCCATCGCATAAATTCCTGAGAACACCATAGAAACACTCCAATGAACAGATTTTCTTACTGCAAATGCAAAACCAAACAAGCTGACAGCGCTGACTACTGAGCCTATCATGGGAAGCAAGAGATGGGTGTCCATTGATGGCTCAGTGTTCGTTTGTGCGCGCTTCTTTTTTGATCTTTCGAGATGTAGATATCCAACTAAGCCTGCAATAATAGCACCTACTACTTGACTTATAAATGTCCAGCCAATATTTTCTGTTCTTATGCCATAGATACCTTTGTATATCATAGGGAAGGTAATAAAGAAAAGATATACAATCGCCAAAAGAAGAGCAGTGTATATAGAAAGAAGAACAACCATGGCATCAGTAAAAATAATAATAAAAGGGCGTTTAACCGAGAGAACTAATACCTCCATTAGAGGAGGTTGTGTTTGTTCAATTTCAGCGTAGTAAGCAGGATCTCCTGTTTCTCTTCGTAGGTATTTAGCCCGCTTGCGCAAGATTTGATCCGGGTGTGTTTCTTCTACAAAGACAATAAACAATATAAAATTTATAGTTGACCAAATAAGGAAAATATAAAAGACCCACCTCCAATTCATATTTGAAGTTACAAGATATCCTATAACTGGGCCAAGGCCAGGACCGATATTTGGACCAACAGAAAAGAGTAGCATTGCGTACGGTAATGTCTCAGCATCAAAATAGTCTGATATTGTACCACCTCCAACGGTAAAGATCACAGAACCGCAGAATCCTGAAAAGAATCTTGGTATAACTACAGCTTCAATTGTGGGTGCCACTGCAGTTGGGATCTGGAGTACGGTATACAAGAATATCGTAATAATATATATGTTGCGCCTACCAAGATACTCAGATAAAGGGCCAATAAGTATGGGACCTATAGCCAAACCGAGCATAAAAGTTGTCATACCAAGTGTTGCTACAGTCTCATTTACGCCGAATTCTTCCTGCATGTAAGGAATTGCCGCAGCGTAAGCGGAGCTAAGAGAAGTCAAGTTCATAGAAGTCATAAAGATTAGAAAAACTACAAACCATTTTCTTAGGTTTGATTTATTCTGGGGATGATCAGCATCATCATCATAAAAAGTTACGAGTATCTCCTTTGAATCCATGACTATTAGGAATAGAAATCAGCATAGATTTTTAATTTTCGGATTTCCTTCATATATATAGAGATATGAAATGCTTGAAAAAGCTAAAGTCATTTACTTTATCGATATAATTAATCGCATCTTTATAAGAATAAAGGAAGAAAGTTCGATAGTTTCATATGTGGATAACCTTTTAAGAAATTAAATGATGCTTAGATGTTGCAACTATGGCAAAATATGAAAATGAAGTTTCACGTGCCATTTATGTGCAACCACGTTTGAATGATCTTATCCTTGCCTCATTTTAGCTTGATAGGCACGGTTGAATTCGCAAAACCAAGTTGTTAAAAGGCTGAGAGCGTATAAGGTAGTGAAGTTTAAGCCCAAAAGCCACTTCCTTATATTAATTATTTTAAGTTAAGTTATAGGATCATCGAAATGTCTCATATAACATAATTAATTCGGTTAGGACTGTGCTATTTCATTATAAAAAAATTGTTCCAATGGATAAAGATGAAGAATTTTCTAGCTCATATTGATGGGGAAAGTATTGGTTGAATCATGCTACATGTATGACTTATTACGGATATTTTTAATGAATCATGTCGTTTTAAATTTAATTAGAAAATCTAGCACGCCTTAACGAAGATTTTATAATGATATGAATGATTAGAATTTGAGGGGTTCATTTTGGGTTGTAATACGAGGGCATAAGAATATATAAGACGCAAGTGTAGCTCTTGAAGAAGAGTTATAATTATAGGATATTCTAAAATCTTCAACTCTGGCGCTTATTTGATTTTTGATTTCGCATACAATGTTCAATACGTAATAGTTCCCCAACTAACTCGACCGTATTTAAGGATCGACTTTGTAGATCTGGAGATGCATATTTGCACATCCATACCTATATATAGTAGTTTTCAGATGTGAAACTTCTAAATAAAGGTCTTTATTATGGATGACTTATTATAAGGCTCAGATGAAATGCCACTAAATTGGTGAATAGTTATAAATAAACAGACCTGCTTCCAATATTATCATATTTCATCTTCTTTTGAGTTCTTTAGAGTAAATCAGAGTATCTTAAGATTGTAGCGATTTTAAACTTAACGCACCTTTATGGTTTCTCTTCTGAGTGCGAAATCTTGCAGCGATGGTGAAAAATTTTATCTTCAAAAGTACTATATAATATGGTCTTCTCGCTCTTCTATTGAGGCATAAAAAACAGTCATTCTTTAGCATAATGGGCGTATTACCACAAATTATCGTATCAAACCCTGCTGTATCTACTACAGTATTGTATGAGAAGTACTTCACTTCTCCTGCAGAGCCAACTTTGGCAACCTACTATTCTGACTGTCAACCAACTGTAGGTGTTGTTTCTGAAGCATACTGTTTTAAATGCGTACCTACTACAGTTAAGTATACACCTGCACCTAACTTCGATTCTTCAAATAGCGAAGTTTGGAGCCAATACGATATGATCTCAACTAAGTACTCTGTTGATACCGAACACAGCGTAACTGTTGAGATTCCTCTTGTTGTTCCTACAACAGTGGATGAATACCCTACCGAATTAGATGCTAGAGATTCCAATTCTGCTCCTAAGCCGGTTCCTTCAAGTGCTGCCCAAGCTAATATGCCCGAAGAATCTCCAGTATCATGCGATCATGGCATTATTCAGCCCATTTTTAATGTATACACTTTGAGCGACAGTCAATATAAGTCAGTCGACAACACGTATATTTTGAATAGAGAATATCAAAACCTGCCAGAGTGCAAGTGGATTCAGATGGGATACGCCCAATCTACTGATGAGGACTATGCTATGTATATCAAGGTTAAGCAGCCTTCTAGCACAACAAAATATGTACTCATTGAGGATATGAGGTATCAAGATCTTAATGGAACATTCACTCAAATCACCAGTGAGCTTGAACTTTGTACAGCACCTAAAAGCATTCAAATAGACGCACAAGTATGGACAGCAACAGGTGGCTCAGGATTCAGATGTAACAACCCTCCAAATGTTGGTGAAACTGAAGGTGAGGTTATGACTCTTTCCAGTAACAATATGGCTAACTTCCAAGTACCTGTTACTAGTGGATCATATCCTACAAGAATGGTTTGGGTTATGGCAATCAAAAGCACATCTTCCAGCACTGTTTCATGGCAAGTTTATTTGTCTCAGTATTATGATTAATTGTATTATAATAAATTAAAGAGACTGTCTGACCGTTAGAAACAATATAAATGCATTATACTTATATTTTCATTACCGTTATAAATCAGGGGTAGATTAACTGTAGTTTTTATTATAACCAATCATGTCTATACGGTAACAGTTTAAGCAGCTACGTCATTAGGCTAAGCTTTGCTTAATAACTTCTTGCTATCGATTACGACTTAAATAAAAAGAGATAATGAAAAAGTCATAAGACTCCCGTCAACGTTCTTTTAGTAGTTTTGCTGCTGTTTTAATTTGCTTGTGACAGTTAAAGTTGTCCTTTTCTCAAGGAATCTTTTATTAAAGGTGTAACGTCAACTGTTCACTACTATATTGAAAATTCTTTAAATTCAGCATCCTCGGATTAATAAAGAAAGGCTTGCGTGAAAAGTGGCTTTTACAGGTTGATAAGATATGACGGTTTGAATTAAATTACGATTAAGGAATATGGAATTTATTAAATTCCATATTCCTTAATTAAGAGACTCAAATAGCTGAGTAAGTTAACCGAATGTGTTGTATCCCAAAATCGGATTAGTTATTAGATTGATAGGATAAGTGTAATCGCACTTTAACCGATAAAGAGCAAGGAAGTGATTTTGATATATAATGCCATAGGTTAACAAAGACAGTTATTGGGGTAAATGCAATTCGATTTGCTTTCTATGGACTGGATAAAGGCTTTTGGTTGTACAAAGTAGTCTCTTTCGGAGCGGAGATTAAAAAGACCTTTAGGCATATAAAGTATTCTATTTAAAGAAATTTATATAGGATATATTGAATAATAAGTAAATTAACTATCTTTACAGTCACGGGGAGGTAGGTGCTGCTGCTATTAGTTGCACATTAAGAGTGAACTGTTGAAAAAAAATATTTATGGGATAGTTTTCCGCAGTGCTATATAGTTTATGAATTAATCCTAATGAGCTTCTAAAGTGGCTTTATCAAGTTATAAATTTGTAATTAAAGGGCTTGTATGGTATTAAGTAACCGGTAAAGAGCGCAGAATCTCTTTAATATTATAGGACGTTGATACTGCAGAATGACAGAAACCCAAGTATGGCATTTGAGGATGCTTTTTAAGCTATATTTTTTTTGATAAAATAGCCGGGCCAAAGTTTGCAATGGATTAGAATTGGGGGGGGGGGCTTAAGTAATTGGCACATATGAGATGCAGGAGACTCGCTGAACGTGATCTATCTTGTGATGCAAATATGTAATTCCAATGAAGTTGTAATGGAGTGAATGTCTATTCATTATACTTGCTAAATTTATAACAAAAATATGAAGTATGTAAAAATTACCAAGTATGCTATAATTGTACGATTTGATAGATATCACTCAATCTTTGTACTAACTTACACTCTTACACAATCAACAATGAATAACTTACACAAACTTGAATCAGAGTCAAGAGAAATTGAAAATGGGCTACAAAAACTATTAGATAATCAAGCGAATGCATTAAATGGACGCGGGAAAGGTATATCGATTGCAAGATCAAAGATCACAGTCGCATTGAAGCATTTAAGAGATATACGATTAGCACAGTTAGATTTTTACAATATAGAATATAAGAATAGAAAGGAAATATGGGATCACATGAAATCGAAATATGAACATAAAGAGGAATTAGAAAAACGACTTGAAATGTTGAAACTCGAATCGCCAGAATGTCAGAAAGTCAATGAGAAACAAAGTAGACTGAAGAATGTTGATTTACAGATAAGTAAAGTCATGGAAGATTTGAAAAGGTTAAGAGAAGAAAGACGTAGTATTGTTGAAGAATTGAATGAATGTGAATCTGTTTTAGAATCGAGAGTATCAAAGATAGAAGAAGAAGTCGAAGATCTTATGACGATTACGGAGAAGGGGTTAAATATTAAAGAAGCCGAAGCTATGGCAGTTAAAGATTTGAATGACAAGATAAGTATAGAGGCACAAGCTTTGAAGGATGGCGTTGATATATGGAATGCTATGATAGATTTGTTACAAGATACAGAATCAAAAGTTGGATCGAAGGAAGAAAATCTTGATATAGTAAAACTTTTAGAAGAGACATTGAAACAACTCAAAGAGTATTTTGAGCTTGCAGATAAGAATGGATGGTCTTTTTTAACTGTAGCAATTGGGCAAGAATTAGCTACTTATGAAGAAGCGATAAAAGTTGTTAATGTTCATAAAGAATAAAACGAAATGTAAACTGCATGTGAACAGATCTCTTTTTTGGGTTGTTCAATTGTAGGATTTCGTTTTGCTTTGTGTATCTAACTGAACCCGCGGTATATCATTAACAACAATTCTAATACAATACCTCCGCAACCAACAAAGATGATAAAAATTATCCAACCTGGAGAATATGAAACTTGCTTTTTATCTGCGTGAGTTACTCTTTGTTTGCCCATCTTGGAGATCTCCTTTTTTGCGTATTTTGCATTTGCACGTCTCTGAACAGGTGTTTGAACCATTGTTTATGTATTACTGTCAAAATCTTAATATTCTTTGCTATCTTCGAGAAGCTTTAGATATTGAACACGTTTGATGTTTAGCAAAATATCAACAAATTTAAGTTACCCGGAAAGAATACATGTTTTAGCTTTGATCTATTTTCTGCACAGGTTCATAGTCTCATGAATTTTGCAATCACGATAAATAGATAACACTATCCTATATGTATTTAGATAGCGTATATTCTGTTCATAGTTAGATTTTTTATACATTTACACGGATTGAGCCGTGTAAATGAAGAGGACATATATTAGTTTAGAGGACGCACATTTTGAACGTTCATTGCTAGTTAATATACATCTGGACAGCGCCAATTACTTGCTATATGTCTATTCTATCAGAGAAGCTAATAGAAAAGTTTAGAATTGAACATTGAAAAACTTAATGTTGCTTTAAAACGGGCATGGGCCATTCATTAACTTTTAAATGGATTTGAACGCTGATTTACAGATGCGAATCGTAAATTCTCTTTGAGAAGCGGCAAGTGTCAGTTCTTGTTCAGCTACTAAATGACACTGATAAGCCTTTAGAGGCTCTGGCGCCAAGGCATTTTTTGGTTCTATAATTATTTTGACATACAGCTTTTGTTGTTTGTATTCGTAAATAGAAATGAATCATTTAGAAATTGCTTAAACAGTTGACTTTTCATTTCTCTAATGTCACCTAGATGAGTTGAATCTTATTTCTATTTTTCAACAACTTTACTTTAACTCCAATGAGCGGTTGAAATATTGTAATGGTATTTCTTCGGCTAACCGTGCGAAGCAGATTAACTTCAAAAATAGCATGATACTCATGTATGCTTAGCGAACAGCGAATGGAAAGCCTTTTTTTGTGAAGAAGAGCTTTGAATTTGTAATTACGCCTTGAAGACGCTTATTTCAGTATATACTGGACGTATATACTTTTATGTTGCACATTCACGTATTGGTGGAAGCTTAAGAAATGGATTTTGCAGTCATTTTATAGTATACAAAGACTGCATAAAATGATTTATGCCAAGTGTCAAGTGAGACTTTGAACTGCGGGTTTCCTGAAACAGGAGACTTTAGTTTTTAGTTTGTTGAATATTAATAGAGGTGAAAAACACCCTCTTAAATAGGCATCATCAATTAATTAACTAGGAAATATGAAACCCGCGACTCTTATCACACTTCCAGTTTCAGCAGCAGCACAAATCGGTATTACCGCTAACCCAACCAGTACAGTTTCTATTTCTGAAGTATACGTTAGAAGCTTTACTCTTCCTAAGGAAAGAAACTAGTTGAATGACAATGTCACTGCTTTTAGAGAACTTATTGACTCTACTCTGGTTGGTACTTACTATGGGTTTGTTTTTATTGCCAATCATGCTAGTATTTGTGATATATTTAGATCTATCTCAAGACACTGTAAATACGGCGGCAGTAGTGGAGTCGGTGTTGTGTATGATCACTCTATTGAAGTGGAAATCTTAGACTTGACATTTACAAAGCGCTAGCAGACTGGCGAATGTATGTGCAACACAGCTGACGATAGAACCTTGACGTAGAACATCAAGCTCAAGGAGAACACACCTATAGGGGAGGGATTTGCTATCACTCAAGCTGAAGATGGATTTTCTTCGAAGAAAGAGTTGGACGTCTTGAAAGAAGGATTGCGTGTATACCGAAGTAGCTCTTATAAGTTGGATAAGTACAAGACACTTTCCAGCACTTATAATACTCGTTCTTTACTTGCCCTGCTGGCAAGATTTGTCTTTCATACATGCATCGTTTATCAGATTCTGTCTCAACATTTGATGTTAAGTTCCACAACTTTTGGACTCCCCCTTTGCGCTTATATGCAAGGATTAGGCTACCGAGGAGCTGCTGCTTGGGAAAACACTGGAAGCATAGCACGGTTTTACTTCCCTTAGGTGAACTTCCTAATGTTGGATTTGGAATGCACTTTGACAATGATGGCAGTTTTGGCGATCCCAAATGCTCTGCTGGATCTACTGGTAACTGGGCTAGCAATGATGTTGTTGAAAGCAAGATCAGAGCTTCACCCCAACATCAAGTGCTTCATTCTGATGGATTGCAATATAGCACTGCCGCCACTTCACCTGCTGCTGTTATGCCTTCTCTATATACTTATGAGAAGAGAATACATACTACATACACCAATACAAATAAGTTGTCTAGAGCTACAGTTGTTTAAGCAATGCTGGCCGTTGCTGTTCTTTATGCCAATTAGTATAAGCTTCCACTTTTGTACAAGCTGAGCTTGTTGTTTACGCCGACACTTATGAGCAACTTTTTTTTATAATATTTCATCTGAAACTTTAAGTAATTCGTATATTCGCTTATCTGTAAATGTAATCTAAAATATAAAACAAAATTTGATTCATTTTAAGCATTTTAAGCATTTGTTGTATTAGAACATTGTCGTAACCTTTGCAAGTACATTTACGATAGAGCAGATGATTGCATTATTTCGGAAAAAATGAAGCTGAGATTAATTTATGGAAGCAGATACTGTTGTCATTTGAAAGCGTTCACACAGTTTCTATTTTTATTAGTATACACACATATCAGCCAATGCTAAATTAACGGCGTATTCCTATGTGCACTGTTCTTATCTGACTTATCCGATATTATTTTTTCTCTATAGCTTCCCACGTTGTAAGAAACGTTTAGCGCCAAGGCATGTATCAGTAAAATTGTTCTTTATATAGCTTAGGCAGTTCTGTTTTCAAAGCTTTTAATCTAGACTATATGGCCTTCGAATACCGATTTTTGTTTTTAGTATGAGCTGTACATAGCTATGTGCTTTTTTGTTAATTGTTAATGAATTGAACGTTCTGTAGGTTGTACTATATAGCATTCATCGACTATAACGTTCGATACAATGAGTTTTCATATTGACGTAGGGAGATAGATATATATGCTATCCATAAATGATGACTCAAAATCGCTATGATTAAAATCTAGCGATTGTGAAATACACGATAATCTGTTGAAACATAAGGAGTGATTCTTGCTTGCTGAACATTATAATTCAACCCTTCTAGAGACAACCAAGTTATGATTACGAAACAATTTGTTGCAATAATACAAGCAATTCATGCTTTCTCTATTATGAATAACCGTTTCTGTTGTAGAATTCTGAACTGTTTATGCATGTTTGGTAATTAAAAAGTTCAGATACTTAATTAAGAAATACGGCGTACGAACTCGATTTCTGGATTTTTATATCAATTATCTGTGAAAGCTTAGAATTTATTGGCTTATGGGATACATCTGAATCTGTGAAAGTTGTTGCAACAATTAAAACCGCTTAACATATTTGCGCCAAGATTGTATGAAATATTTCAATCGCATGAACGAACAGAGTAGACAAATGTTCATCTACATGGCCAACTTTATCTTGCTTTGATGAAGAATTTTCACATTCCTTCAAGCTTTGTAGTTCGGAGTACATATGATATCCTGCCCACAGGTCGAATATAAATAGAGGTGCAAAACCCCTCTTAAATGGACATTATCAATCAATTGACTACGAAATATGAAAACCGCCACTCTTATTACACTTGCAACTTCAGTAGCAGCACAAATTGGTGTTACTGCTAACCCAACCAGTACTGCTTCTATTTCTGAAGTGTATATTAACAACTTTGCTCTTCCTAATGAAAGAGCCCAGCTGAATGATAACGTCACTGCTTTTCAAGGACTTATTGATTCAACTTTACCTAGACTTGCTGACGATTGGACTGTCATTGAGAAAGGCTCTGAAATTTGCAATGGATTTAGACCTCGAGCCAGGTACTATAACTATGATGGAAGCGACGGAGTTGGTGTTGTGTATGATCACTCTATTGAAATGGAAATCTTAGGGTTGACGTTTACAAAGCGCCAGCAGGCTGGCGAATGTATGTGCAACAAAGCTGGCGGCAGTACTTTGACTCAGAACATCAAGCTCAAGGAGAACACACCTGTAGAAGAGGGATTTGCTATCACTCAAGCTGAAGATGGACTTTCTTGGAAGAAAGGGTTGGACGTCTTGAAAGAAGGATTGCGTGTGTACCGAAGTGGCTCTTATAAGTTGGCTAAATACAAGACACTCTCTAGCACTTATAATACTCGTTCCTTTACCTGCCCTGCTGGCAAGAATTGTTTGCCCTTTATTCGCCGTGCCGCAGTTGCTATTTCTGCATTTGATGTTAAGTTCTACAACTTTTGGATGCCCCCTTGCGCTTATATTCAAGGATTAGGCTATTGGGGAGCTACTGGTTGGGAAAGCACTGGAAAGTATAACACAATTTTACTTCCCATAGACGAACTTCCTAATGTTGCATTTGGAGTGTACGTTGATAATGATGGCAGTTTTTGCGATGCCAAATGCTCTGCTGGAACTACTGGTAATTGGGCTAATACTGATGTTGTCGAAAGCAAGATCAGAGCTTCACCCCAACATCAAGTGCTTCATTCTGATGGATTGCAATATAACATTGCTACTACTGCACCTGCTGCTGTTATGCCTACTTTTTACACTTACAGTGAGAGATTGGCTACTACATACACGAGTACAACTAAATTGCCTAGAGCTACAGTAGTTTAAACAGCGCTGGACGTTGTTTTTTATTCAAGCGGCCGGTCCTCGAATATTAGAAGTGCAGTTATTTTTTTTTCTTATTTGACCTTGAAGGTCAAGTATTTTTCTTTTTGTAGCCAGATCTATGAAACCAAGTACCAAATAATTGACAAGTAAACATAAATCCAAGAAGATAAAATGTAACAGCAGTATTTATCCCATATATAATTATTTCCTATTTTAGAAACATTTTATATTAGAGAACCAATCAAAGACATGATACCAATTTTTTATAGAAGACCTCGAAGCAATCGAATTTAAAGTGTAACAAGAAAAGAAAAGGGTTGCGTGTATCACGATACTTTTTTTTATTACGATTTTCACTCATTTTCTGACAGCATTTGTAGCAGAATATAAATATCGTTATTTTTTCTGTTATTTTGACTTTGGATGCTTTGTAAGTTGAATGAAGTAATATGGCAACTCCAACTATTGTAAATACAGCTGTATCAACAGGATCGATATCGTCAGTTTCAAGTACAGCTAAATCAAGAGAGAACGGTAAAGAAAAGATTGTAGAAGAGACTAATCCTAAATATGATTTTTTATGGACATTTCAAGAAGAGCCACATAGAACGCGTCGAAGAGAAATAATAAGAGCACATCCTGAGGTGACAAAGCTTTGTGGACCAGATCCATTTACTGCAGTTGTTTGTGGATCTGTTGCTTTATTACAATTAACTATTGGATATTTACTTAGAAATGAATCATATAATAGCTGGAAATTACTTCTTGCTGCTTATTTGATTGGTGCTACTGCTGCGCAGAATTTGTTCTTAGCCATTCATGAACTTTGTCATAACCTATGTTTCAAGTCTCCTACTGCTAATAGAGCCTTCTCTTACTTGATAAATATACCCGTAGGTATACCTTACTCTATATCATTTAGATCATATCATTTATTGCATCATAAACATCTGGGCGATGATAATTATGATGTCGATCTTCCTACAAAGCTTGAAGCAATGTTTTTGAGCAATTTTCCAGGAAAGGTATTTTTTGCTGCTTTTCAGATTTTATTCTATGCTTTGCGCCCTGTAATGGTAGCTCCTATGCCTATTACTAAATGGCATGTATATAACATTATTGTTCAGGTTATTGCTGATATACTTATACTCAAATATTTTGGTACAGGAACTATCATATATTTTTTGTTTTCTGATCTATTTTCAGGTTCATTTCATCCTCTTGCTGGTCATTTTATTGCTGAACACTATGTTATGAATTCCCTCGGTGTTCAAGGATCACCTGAATCTATTAAGCATACTCCTCCTCCTGATACTTATTCATACTATGGCCCTTTGAATTTCCTTATTTATAATGCTGGTTATCATAATGAGCATCACGATTTCCCTTACATACCATGGACACGTTTACCAAAGCTGCATGCTATTGCTCATGAGTTTTATGATTGTCTTCCTTCTCATAATTCATGGTCTAAGGTTATTTGGGATTTCATCTTTGATGATAGCAATACGCTATGGTGTCGCGTAAGAAGACATGATACTAAGAATGTACAAAAGGAGTCCAACAAGATCGACGGTAACTTGGAATAACGAAGTACATGCTTCGTAACTATCTATCCATATAACTCAATCTCGTCCTCGTCTTCTCCCTCTCTTCTTTGGCTACCCTTCTTTCTTCTCTCAACAACTCCCTCTCTGAAAGTGTAACTATACCAGTAAGTATACTGCATGAAAATAAAAACACTTTACCTGGTACTGTCACGGATTTAAAAGGTTTCCAGAACACTCTTAGGATCACATATCCAGTGATCCCGATTCCGGATCCGATCACTGCTCCTCTCATCCCTTCTTTTAAAACCTATGTTTGCCCGGTTAATACTCAATGCTACATATTCTACAAAACTATAATACATACATTTGTCATAACTTCATCTTGCCTTCTATAATGTGCAGGCAATGTCCTCATTTCAATCACGTAAAGAATCACCCCAGATTTGTGGTGCAGATTTGGTAGTGTTTCAATTTTTTAACCCTTGTAGCCCTATTTTTCAGCGTGCAACAACTGCTTTCCTCGAGGAACTCATCACTGACCATTCTCACTCTATTGTCACGTATACCTTATTCAAACATACTCAATGACATCTTCATTGGTAGATACTCTTAAGGAGATTTCTTCAATTGATGTAGAAAAACAAGCGTCAAGGACTTTTACTGTTCTTACACGCTTTGCTGCCAGTGATTCTATAGACATTCAACCTTTTATTAAAGCTCTAGATTCAATAGCTGATTCTGATTCTTCTCCCTTTCCTAATGATTTATATACACCTAGAAACGCTGTTTGTGTTGGACAGCTTATTCTACGCGCAGTTAACACAAAATCAGTTAAGCTCTATGTAGTTGTAGAGTCACTACTTATGATCCTTCAAAAGCGCATCAAAGATAAAGAAAATAAAGCAATTGATCTCAGAATTTGTATATTGGAACCATTGCGCTTGTTATACGATTCTTTTGGTTCTGAAGTAGCTTCTTTTGTGCCCTTGGCTGTTATTTCTCTAGGAAAAATTGTTAAAAGTACATCATTGCCTTATGTTAAAGCATCCGCGTTAGATTCTTTAACTTCTGTCATGTTACATTCCCCAAATGCTGTATCCGTTCAAGTTGTTAATGAAACTTTATCTAGAATACGACCTGCTGCTTCTGACAAGGCTTACTTAGTTAGATCTAAGTTGTTTTTATGCTTTTCAGTTATCATTCAAGCACACGGCCCTGTATCACCTTTTGTGATTGCTTCAATTGGTACAGTTTCTGAACCTGATTCAAACGTCGCAGATCTAGACATTGATTCTATTAAAGCTTTGTGCTGGAAGTCATCTACTATAAAGTCAAAAACGTTGAGATGCTCAATCGCGAAATGTTTATCTATTGCTTATTACACGTACCCTACTTCAAAAACTGATTTTATTTCTTCTATTATTGAGTCATTATCAACTATTTATTTGAAGTCAACGTCTGAACCTACTAGAGCTACTGTTTTCTTAACTCTTTATGAATTGTTTTTAAATCTGGGATCTGATCTTGCTCATAAGAGTTTTATTTCTTCTATTACTCAAATATCCACCTTACTACTTTCGAATCAGTCTATTTTAGATAGCTCTTATTTTACTTTGACCGTCATTTATTACGCAAAGAATTTATTTATATCAATCGCACGGCTGTTGTTCTCAGAATACAAAACAGATCAGATTCTACAATCTTTACTTGCGTCTTTATCTCAATCTTTGACCACTAATGCATTGGTTCTTAATTGTGAAATAATTTATTATTTATTTACTTCAATAGGACCTCTTTCTGGAGCAAAGCTAGATGAACATCTTAAAATATTCTTTGCACTGCTCACCAATGATTCAAGATCTGTACAAATTATAGCTGCTAAATGTATAGATCTTTTGTGCACATTGTCTCCAACTGGAATTGCACCAACTCAGACTACACTATTAAAGCAATTAAAACAAACAAAATCATTTGGCTATGCATACACCTTGGCTCTTTTAACAACAACTGCTGGATCTAATCCAGAATACATAGCAGTAGATTTATGTGCTGACCTATTTATATTTTCTACTTCACTTTTAAGATCAGCTGCTGAGATAAGTAGTCTCGCATTGGCAGTACAGCATAATGAAATTGCTTGGACTATTATAAGTGGACTTATGGCGCTTGGCCCTGCCTTCGTTAAAGTTCATCTCGAAAACCTCTTTGGCATGTGGAGAGCTGCACTACCTACTCAAACTTCAAAAGACACATATTCAAATAGGAGATTCATTGAAATTGATTATTTACTTTTTTTGCGTGAACAAGTTGTCTCTTCTATTTACACTTTTATTACGTACAACCTGAAACTTATCACCAAGAATGTTTCTAAGCGCATAGTGACCCTTCTTGATAACACATTTTCTTTCATATCTGCTCTTCCTTTGTCAGAATCTGCCAGAAGTGTTTTTAGTATATCTTCTGGTGGAAAGAAGTTTAAATTTGGGTTGAAGTCATCGATTTCTAAGTCAAAGCTTGAGGAAGCAACTGGATCAAGACTTCCTTATTCTTTTTCATTAGATTACTTTGACTACAGAATGTTACTTACTAAGAGAACATTTCAATGCTATGTTGAGCTTTCAAAACATGGGCATCATCATACTTTACATCAAGCAGCATTACTTACTTCTTCTATGAAGATATTTGCCGACCCTTCAAGTTATCCTGTACTTTCAAGTTCCATAAGGGATTCAAAATTGAGTATTATAGATGTAAGTGGCTCACAGGCTTTTCAATACTTCACAAGTCTTCCTAGTGACTTATCAGCTGAAACTATTGCGAAAGATAACTTTTATGGTGGACTGTCTAGTTTTTATCAAGATTTAGATAGTTTTGAACCTGAAGTAACAGAGGAAATAGGCACTATTTATGGCAAAGACAACTATGCTGGAAAGTTGGACCATTCCTTGAATTTTCCTCTTCGCGAGTGTCATGCATTTGATGCATATTCATTTGTACATGCCACTGCTATTTCAGAATCTGACGGATCTAGATATTTCGACGATATAATCATGTCAAATGAAATTAAGCGCTGCTCACAGTACCATAGACCTTCTTTACCTATTGCATGTGTGCTGGAAGATACATCTGTTGAACTATTTGTTTACATGTTTATTGAGCAGCCAATAAAGGTACAACAAGGAATGCTTGAAGAAGTGTTATCATTTTTAGGTCAATGTTCAAAATTGTCATCGAACTTGTTTGCTTCTACGAGACAGACAAGTGTAGTTTCTAACTCTTGTTTGGCACTGTACAAGATTTTAGAACATGTTACTGGTAGTCGTGGGTTGACTATTGAGGATCCTATTATTATTAAGCTTATGCTGGAAATTCTTAACCTTGGTTTAAAGAGCTCTAGAGACAGGGTTCGTATTATTGCAGCTGATTCTGTTGGTTTGATATGTCTTTTAAACCAAGAGCTGAGCTCTGGCCATATCAAAGAATATATTGATCAGATTGTTAATGACAGATCACCAGATGTTCGTGCTGGAGCCTCTTTAGCCTTAAGTGGTATATATATGAACCTTGGAGGTATATATGCTGGGTCATATACGAAACAGATATTAAGTATTTTTAATCTACTTGCATCAGACGCACATCCAACTGTTCATTATTGGGCTCTTATGTCTTTAAGTCGAGTTATTGATACAGCAAGTGTCACATTTGCTCCGTATACGAAAAGCACTACATCTTTATTACTTAAGCTGTTTGTTAGCTTTTGGAACGAGAATCAGGCTTCTGTTCAGGTTTTGAACTCTGAATTAGATACTAATTCTTTGGCAGCACTTGTAAGATGTTTGTCTTCATTATCTCTTGCTATTGGACCGGATCTTATATCGTCTTCAAATATTCTTGATATAATTTTAGAAGTATGCAAAGCTGTTGATCAGGAAGATATGAAGAATGAGGCACTTACATTACAGTTATTGAAATGTTGGCAAAGTTTGACTTTGTTTGTTCCTAAAATAGTGGACATGAAATATGTCGTTACTTTGCTAGTTAAAAGTGTTAGTGGCAACAATACAGAATTTAGCTGGAGATGTCAGTATCAAGCGTTGACACACCTTGAACAACTTTCTAGAGGCGATGTTTTAGAATTACTTGAGGTTATGAATGACAAACAAGTAAGTGGGCAAGTTATTCAACTACTATGGCGCCTAATGGATGCTTACCCTTATTGTTCAAAGGTTCGAGATATCATGATAAGTTGGGCTTTAAAATTTAGTGATACTGATATATCTTTGTGGTTAAAAGATATCAGAAAGTACATAAATTTACCATATCTGAGTGAAATTGAATTTTACCAAGTTTGTTCATTATTGGATACTGTTTATGAGACTAAAGCAGTAATTAGTGGGTCCGACAATGATGCAATTTTTAAAGACGAAGAAAGTAATGCACTAGAAAATGAAGAAGACCAAGAAAAAGATGGAGAAGGTGACGATGGCAGTACGAGTGGATTAAGTATTATGCGTTGGCAAAGTATGTCACTAGGAATATATACTTTAAGAATTATACTTAAATCAAGATCAGAGAATTTGGATACTTCATCTTTTGCTGGGTATCAATATGTCGAAGATATTCCTATTGGAATGAGAGAGATCGTTCCTCATATTAGTGAAATTATTCGACTTGCATTTTTGGCAGCTACATCTACAGTACCTAGTACAAGATTGGTTGGAATGTATTTACTTGACGATGTTTTAAGAGAGTTTGGTACTGTGGCAGAACCTGAGTTTGAAGATGTCACTTTACTTGAACAATATCAAGCGCAAATAGCATCAGGATTAAATCCTGCCTTTGAGGAGACATCATCCTCAATTTTAGTAGCAGAGGCCATTAAAGTATGTGGAGACTTTGTCGGATCAGGTATTGTGAATAGCCTTGGAAGTATGAGCCGAATTGTTCGTCTTTTAAAGAATTCTTTAAATGGAGTTAAGGAAGAAAATTTTCAAATTGGAATGTACAAAGCCAAATCTGAGAATGAAAAGATTATGCTTGTACAAGCTGTCGGAACAGCGTGGGCAGAGTTATATTTAGTTACCGGACAGCAAGAATACGTTAAGCCACTTATTAATGAGTACATATGTTTACTATCATGTATGTGGCTTGAATCCCTTTTGAATTTAGCGTTGTTAAGATTTGAGCCTGAATCAGAAAGTGAGAGTTTGATTATACCCGGATCAGAGAACTATGTTATGTATCATAGCGTGCTAAGACAGAGTCAATCTAAGTATTACATATCTGGATGGACAACTATTTTGAATGCGTTTTCTCATCAAATGATTACAGATACTGCAGATACTATGAAGTTTATTGAGAATATATCTGAGAAAGTACCAGCAGATGTTCACAATAAGTCGTCTGTATTTTATATTCTTCTCGGACTTTGTTATGAAGCTATGATTAGCAACACCTCTAACTTTCAAAGGAATTTTGCAAGACCTGGCGGTTTAAAAAGGTCAGTTTCTACATATGGAGGTGAGAGTAGTCTTTCTATTTCTAATAATAGTAAAGATTTAATTTTGGATGAAAGAGGCATGTATTTACTGTTGAATAGTTTATACAATATCGTTTCTAGTGAATTATGTCCATTAGAATTGTATGGACAGCAAACATTTTATGAACTTGTTGAATGTTTAGCGAGATTAGCATTAACAAATAGAACAGGAAATGAACATTTAGAGCTTGCTAAATGTTCAAGAAGATTATTAGAATCTGGTAAAGAATTGAAGGAGGAGCAAGTTTTAATGGTTGTTCAAGTTGGGATACTTCTTTTAAATAAGTATAGCAGCTATGATGGGGAGAAAAGGACTATGAATAAAGACATTTATAGTTTTGATATTTGCGTTGAATGTTTAAAGATGATACTTGAAGGTATTAGGAAGTCCAATGGATCAGTTGAATTAGATTTAGGAGGTATTCTTGGACAGATTTTTGATGATATTTGGGTTACATTAGAGAATAATGAAGGATTACTTGCCCAATTACTCCCTATTTACCGTGACTTTATAACGATTTTAAAAGATACTGAAGGAAGTTTTGAAATTATTTCTTATGATCGTGAAATGACTTTAAGAAATATTGATAAAGGATCAATGAATTTGATAAAGGAAGGTATATTATTTGGACTTACAGAGAGTGTTATTATACCTAGTTCTACAGAAATAGAAGAGCTTTTAGGTGCCATAGAGAAGAATTTAAAAGGCTCTAAAATAGGATTGAATATTATCAAGAAACTTGTTGCAGATTCATGTAATGAAGAACTACTTAATGGGATAGTTGAATTAGGGATGAAATTGAATAATGATACAGGGTTAGAGATTCTTATTGAAGTTTGCTTAAAAGTCATGAATGAAGAGACAATGAAAAGTGTATTATTATTCATTATCGAAAATGGAAAGACAGATAATGGGAAGTCGAATATATTGAAATTGGCCAGTGCTAGTACTGCAATATTTAAGAAGGTCATTGAAACCTTGAATGGTCCCGAAAAGGAAATACTTCAAGATATTATGGTCTAGTATGAGTTTCAATTTTCGACAACACCTACCACCTTACAAAGGAAAAAATATTAAAGATTATACGTCAATTTTTTATTAATATTTATTGATTTTTTACCTATAAATGTCTTATAACGGTATTGGATTATCTACTCCACGCGGTAGTGGTACGAGTGGATTTATTCAAAAGAATAGATCACATTTCGAAGAGAAGAAGGTGATCGAAAGAGCACCAAAAACTATAAAAGCTGATATCGATCCTTCAATAAAAGAACACGAAGATAAAAGAATAATTGAAATAAGATGTATAGAGTTAAGAGATATGTTAGAAGATCAAGGTGTTGACGAAGAAGAGATCGAAAAAAAGGTTAAGTTATTACGTCAAGGGTTATTAAAAGATTGGGAAGTACGTAAAATGGTTGTTAAAGATGAAGGTATGGAATTAAATTATTGATCCAGGTATATACATACGTGATTTCTACGTAGAAGAGTCGTTATCTTGAATTGCTACATATACCATTGCTATGTAGAAAAGTTATGATTTTGAACCACACACATACTAATACGTGCTTTACAATAATCCTTTAGCTTTTAACCTGGCCTCTTCTTTTTCTTCAAGTTCTGATAACTCTTTTAATTGTTGTTCTCTTTGTAGTCTGCGTGATTCTCTCTCCCCTCGTATCCTTGCTAATTCTGCTTTGATCTCTTCAGGCTCATGAGGGGGATAATTTAATCTTTCAGGCGATGGCCAAAAGTTCCTCATACCAAATCTATTTTCAGGATCAATACCTGCATAGTACATCGCTGCAATAGGTATGCCTATATATATTGACATCTATATTCAATGTTAGATTTTTGCCACTTTCATTGCTGATCTCTACATTACATACCTTAAAAACTTCAAGATTAGATCTTGATAACCTCGAAAATATTCTGTTCATAATTAATGGAATATTATTATAAATTTTGAAGAATAAATCTTATGATTATGTGAAAAAAGGTATAGTGATTTCGCTATTGGTGGCATTTTCACATTACCCTACTCATACATTCGCAACAATGTCGCGAAATGCTTCCTCTAATTGATCATAAGAAACTCCTCCTTTTATTGCTTCTTTTATTGACAATGTTACATTACTAAGTAACACATCTTGACAGTCATTCGAAGGCTTTGATCGGATATAATTAAATGATGTATTTTCACTACCGTCATATTGATTCCAGTATGCTGAATCATCATCATCGTCATTTGCTATGATTTTGACGGGGTTTATTGATCTTGGTGATTTCCCCTTTATTGCTCCATATATTGCCTTTTTTGATTCTTGTGATATATCTTCTATACCAGAAACTGATCTATATGAGTAGATCCTTTCAGATTCCTTTAATGTTGGCGCAAATGATGTCCAATACATAGCTTCAAGAATCATATCGTCGCCTTTACTACAAGAATATGAAAAATTCCACTCATTTTCTTGTAAATAGAATAGAAATTCTAATCCTTTATTGTCATTCAGTATGGCTTCAAATACACCAACCACTGATTCTTTACAAAGATGTTTCATACCTTTACATATCACAAATTCTGGTAATTTATCGGTTTCTATTAAGTCCAGCTTTTCTAGTAACATTCTTGTTAATTCATAAGCAGTATTTTCTGAATTACAATGTACGATAAAAGGTGCCAATTTTGAAATTGTGATACTGGGTCCGAGATCATATATGGCTTTTCGATCTCCTGAAACGAAACATTTCGATATAAACTCTCCATTTCTGGTTTTTAACGCGTTAAAGAATTTGACACCAAACTCTTCTAATTTCTTCATTTCCTATCTTCTTTTACAAACCATATCTAATTTGTTGAAAGGTTTCATGGGGTTGTCTGTGTTTTATTAAGTTGTGCCTTATAAACTGATCGGCGGACGAGCGGATAGTAAGCACGTTCTACAATTTCTACTTGAGCCGCATTTGCTTTTTTCAAATTTTATAGCCGGTTCATCGAAGTTTGTTAAATTGTTTCGGTGATTATTCTTATATATTACAGTTCAGCTTGATCTCGCTCACTTTCATTTTAATCATGGGATCACGCTGATTCAGAGCTTCATATATCAATGATGTGATTTCTTTATGATCTGACATACTGATACCACAGTCTCTTCGACGTGATAGTAGCACTAACACTTCTATCATCTCGTATATTCTAATACGTTGCGGATCACTGCTCGAGTTTAGGAGTTTTCGAGTATAAGGAACTAAACCATATAAGTCTTCTATTGCTTCAGCATCTAGTTCAATAGCAACATATGAAAGGGTTCTATATAATGATCTAGCACTTTCATTTGTCATGTATAGGTGTGTGATCTCTTCTATATACGACTGTGCAGGCACATCCTGTACCAATAGAACCTCTAACAGCGCAAGGAATCCATATATACTTTCCTCATCGGCATCTTGTGTCATTTCTATGCACTTCTTTAATCGCTTCCAGCACACATACAAGACAGCAGGTGCAGGTATATATTCAGGGAACATTGGTACATTGTTTATTACTTCATAAAGGGCCAATGCATATAATTCTGCATCCTTTAAACTCTGGGTTTCGAGACACCTAAAGAATGATTTCAGTATTTCTGGACGACTCATAACTGTCAATGCAAGACTCTGACTCATTGGTATTAGCGTTATGAGTTCTGCAACAAGCTTTGTACCATTAATCTGTTCGATCGCAGCTATATTTATCATTCTTACTATATTCTCAACTATTCCTGTCTCCGCTATTTCTATAACGAGCTTCTGAGAGTATCTGACTTCTTGTGAACTGTTTATCATTCTACATAGTGCAATGAATGAATCTCTTGACTCTCCAATCCACAATGCATCCGTCCAATTCAACAGCTCTTTCTCGAGTTGTATCACTTCAGATGACGCCTTTTTAAGGCGCTTCCATCTTCTTCTCTCTTCTGTTGCAATTATCTCTGTCATTATTCACTTGGCCTGCAAATGATGTCTTCATAAACAAATGTAAAGATATATCTCTATTATCTTTTCGAGAAATGTAGAAAGCACGGCTGGTATTATTTGGATTTCCTTATTCATGTGTTTACATTTACTAATTGGGAAATTTACCCTGTTTAATTGTACTTACATTTCCTTATTGGTGCTTCTTCGCACCTCACTTATTCACACATTTCTACATTTCTTACTTCATTCTTTTTCTTTCTTTCTATACTGTTTTTCTTCGAAATTTACTATCGTCGTGGTTTCGTTTTATACCTGTATTTTTTGTTTACTTTTGTCCTGGGGTTCACTATTAGCTTTCCATTGTTATAGCAGCGTCACGTGCGTTCGATACTCCCTTGATTATTATCCTGTAACAGCTTTATAGTTGTTTTTTGTTCCTATAATTGATTTTATTTTTAGTCTTTCTAGTTTACTTATACAAAATGGCTTCAAGTGCTGGAAGTACACCTTCATTGCAGCATGATAACTCAGAACATGCTGCAAATGAACAACTGACTTCTCCAGATAGCATCGCAGATCAATCCAAGAAGCGTAAGAATGAAAGCTCTTTAAGAAAGGCATGCGGGAATTGTCATGCATTAAAGATTAAATGCATACTTGACGTTGGTAAACCGCGTTGCAAGAATTGTATTAAACGAGATCTTGTATGTCAATTTCCTCACAGGCGTAAACGTACGACAAAACCTGCTCATCATAGGGGTGGTAATATCGAGTCTGATCCTTTACTTGGGTTTCATACTCAACCTGCTCCTTCTGTAGTTACTCAAACACCTCGACAAAATATTCCCATTATACCTCCTACTGAGCAAGTGCATCCTATTGCTCCTATTTCTGCTACAAGAAATAACAGTTTTGACAAGCCTTTTTACTTGCGTGCTGGTTCTTCAAATAATATATCTACAGATTCTGCTCCGAACAATAAACCTGTGTTTGATTATCTGGTAATGCATCATCATCATTTTGGTATGGAGCCAATTATAGGTCAGCGATTGCTTCAGCTATATAATAATAAGCAAGAGTTAGGGATACCGACAGTCAGTAAAACTGGCCGTGTTCATCCACGTATTTTGCCTCCTGGTGTTGCTCCACCTATTTCTCCTGAGAGTCCCTATTTTCCTACGCTATCTCAATACAATCCTACATGGCCATCATATCTTATTTCATGGAATCAAATGCATGGTGCAGCTTTAATTGACACATATTTTCGCTTTGTTAATCCTCACTTTCCTGTCATATGTTGGAAGGATTTTCAAACCGCTTATGCAACTAATAAAGTCAGCCCTTTACTACTTCTTGCTCTTTTTGCATGCTCTATTTCTTATTGCGAAATATATCCATTTGATGAAAGAATTCAACTACGAAGAGATTTCTTAAAGGCTTTCAATAATGATTTTAGTCAAGAACTTTTTTACCATACCTTTGAAAACATTCAAGCTGCTATTCTTGCTACTGTAGCTACTGCTGAAAGAAGTGCTGGCACTTACATTGCGGCAATGGTATTTATGGCCGATTCTCTTAAACTTGGGAGAGAGCCCACCGAGTTTAATGTAACTCCACATGCTGCCGCTAGTAGAAAATGCCTTGCTTGGTGTCTTTATTGTTTTGCTGGGTTTATGTTTAGTAGATTTTCAGATCGGCAAATATTTAATATCGAATCAATTGTCCCGAGTCGACCAACTTTAGAAGAGATATGCCTGGTTACAACTCCTGAAGGTGGTTCGAATTTTCATAATTGGAATTCAGGTGCTAATCAGCCTGACGCTGCTAATACATTTTTATTTGGATGTTCTTGTATTGAACATCTTTATTGGGTCTTTAAGGCATCTCATGCTGTTAACTACCTTGGTCTTCCTAAGGAGGCATTTTCAGATTCTCGGGATCAAGTTATTTCCTCATTAATGCAAGAAACAGTAGAGAAAAAACTACAAGCGTTAAAAAATGAGGAGTTTGCTAAAATACCACCTGGAAATGGCAAATTGTACTGCGATATACTGGTAACATTTTTAAGTGTGATGTCATTTGGTCGCTTAACTGAATCATATCCTGGAAACAATTGTTTGTCAGACGAATTGGCTCCGAAATTTGTTAATGCTGCATTCGACGCTATTGAAAGCTATTCTAATTTAATTCTCCATGGCCGAAGGCTGACATGGTGGCCTTTTTGGATTATTCAATCGTCATGGGCACTATTCACATTCTTTTTCAGCGCAAGCGTAATATGCCCTTCTGCTCGGTCACTTGAAAGATATAGAAATTGCGAGATATTGCTCGATAAGATCTTTCAGGCTGGACTGCCATGGAATCTATCGGGAAGTGTGAATTTCATCGTTAACGAGGAATTTTCACATTACCGAAAATTTATAATAGGTGAAGCTAAAATCGCTTTGAGTGATGGCAAGTTTCTTTATCCATATAGCTTAAGACCTATTACGGTATCAGAAGTTATTCAAGCCGGACCTCTATCGATGAGTTCTAACTCTAGCGACGATGTTGCGAATCAGTCCCAGACTACTGCAGATGGAACAGTAAGAGGATTCAGTCCATTGAATGGAGGCGTTTACACAACAGCTCCACGAAGTTCTATGGGCATGCAAAATATGCCGGGAGATGTCCAAGGAGATCCATTATCTTTGATGAAGACTCAGAGTATGGAACCATTTGCAATTCCAGATTGGAACTTATTAGATTTTGACGGGCTATTTGGTTAAAAAGAATCCGACCATATAGAAAAAAAACGATCGAATTGACTTGATATGAAAAAATCATTATTTGGAGATAATGCACCTGCTGTTATACGCTGTGAATTAGATTTGAGCGTTGTTATCAAACGGTAGCTTGAAGCTGACCATACCTTGATAGTACCATCATAAGAAAAAGATGCTATATATGATCCAGGGAGTATTTTGTCGGATGATTGAAAGCAATGATTCTTTGATTCAGGCAGATGAAAATAACGAGCTTCGGATATTAGGTTTGTGTGGGCCGGAAGTGATTGTACATTAGAAGGGTTCCTAAGATCCCATATTTTTAGGGAATTGTCTCCGGACCCTGTTACTAAATTGTAGCCATTTGGAGAAAAATCAATAGAGTATATTTCTTTGTTGTGCCCGGTTAAAGATAAAATTAGCTTTTCGCATCGGATGTCCCATATGGAAACAGTTGCATTTAAACTTGCAGCTGCAACAACTGCACCAGAGCTGTGAAAATCTAAACAGGAAACACCTTTAGAATGTCCATCTTGTTTCAGAACAGGTTTACTGCTCTCAATGTCCCATAAGTTCCATGTTTTATCATAAGAAGCAGAAGCAAGTAGTCTTCCAGATGGATGAAACTTGACATCATTAACTCTATCAGTGTGGTCTTGTAATTCAGCAATATGAGTATTGTCTTCAAAATTCCATAATCTTATTGAACAGTCCGAAGATGCAGTAACGTAATTGAGTTCGCTCGACGATTGTCCACACGTGCATGTTGGATGTGCTGCTATTCTATTGATTCTATCTGTGTGAGCTTGAAACTTAGTTTCAGTAACAAGATCAGGTACATTCACCAATGCCAAATCGCCAGACCATGATCCCATAATACTTAGTAATCCATTAGGTGCCAAAGTTAGAGCAGAAGAAGGCCTATCAAATATATGTTCCGATGCAGTCAATGAATATGATTCAAAGTGGTAAAGAGACTTTTCATGTTCTTCATGAAACTCTGGCGATTGAATGCTGTACTCTTTCCAATATCGTTGTTGTTCTTTAGACCTTTTTAAAGCATCTTCAGCAATATATCTACGTATGTTAAGAAGATCACTTCCCCCATCGCTATAATACTCATCTCTAGACAGTTCTTGTACTTCTATTTCCGGCTCTGGTAATCGTATATTCTTTTCAAGCAGCACCTCAATTAGTCTATCTCTTCTCTCAGCTCTATCTTCACCTTCAATTACAGAGGGTTCATTAATAGATTGTAAAGCTAATTGTACGTCTTCATCATTCGTAGGAACGTATAAGGAGCGTATTTGTTCATGCCGCTGCTGTTTTAGTAAAAACTCACGTACATCTTTGTCTTCACGAGATTCACCATGCCCCAACTTCTCATCTAAATCATTAAATGCTACGGTATCGTCTGGCATTTTGTATATTATAAAGATAATAAAAAATGTGAATGGTTTTCAAGAATTTGAATAAGTTACCGGGTAAATAAATAGAGTTTTCGCTATATAAACTGTTCAACGTTGTGCGGATTAGTCCGGAGTGATAACTCTAAATTTATATTCTCGTAGAATTGAGTATTAGGTAAGCTGAGTAAGTTCTTATACGAAGCTTCTAATATTACTCTAGATACAC
>JAKUBJ010000080.1:0-50041 GCA_030566855.1 Tortispora sangerardonensis | reverse complement strand
ATATATGATCAATAAGCGGTTTACAAACTGTTATTTAATAAAAGCAGTTGAGTCCCAAAATGGACGTTTTTTTCACGACCCCGACGGGATCCCATTTCCCGCCATGCTCTACATCAGCCCTGTGTTTTTTAGTCCTAATTGGAAATCCCAATGGGAATCGCAATTCCCACAATTCCTTACTTATCGTCCATGATTTCATTATAACCGTTAAATGGGGGTAGGACAGAGTTGTGGGGAACACCTGAAAAGCTTTCCCCAATCTACTTTCCTCAGTCCCTTAGAAGGCTATAGGTGTATTATTATTACCTCCTATCTCGATAAAAGAGTATAAGATATTAATATCTTATGCTATCTTTTATATGGTATTCTTTGTCTGCGCTGAATCGTACAAAGTCTCTCTCGAAAGTTCAAAAGTGTGTGACTAAAATCCAGTTTCCCCACAACTATGGGGTAGGAACAACGATAATCGTGAGCAAGCTAAGCTGAAGCTATAAACTACTTTGAAACTTTTTCAACGTGGGTCATTCATGCCTTATGACTTAAGACAAACCGTTGTGGACCACATACCAATTTATTTTCTCCAATAATTTATCTTTATTCGTCTTCAGTTATTACGTATTCATGGAATATAACTTTCTGTTGAATTTCAGACTTAGTTTTTAAGTTCTTTCTAATTATTACAGGCAAACCGACCAGAGCAAATAGAGAGAATCTTTTGGAACTGACCTACATTGTATAATAGGACATACCTGGCTACTTCTCCTTTGTTTTCGTACTTAGTGATGTATTTACACTTACGAGAATGAAGAGTAAGCTACACGGTGAATATGTGACTAAAGGATATAACCGTTAGGATATCTTATAACATGGCACGTAAGTTAACTTAAACTTATGGTGGGTTAGCATGGTCGGACGTTCTCATGGTCGGACGCTTTTCCCACCACTACATTTGAATTATCTCAGCAAACAGAGCACTTAGATGTTAACATTTTATTTCATTCGATGCGCCTGATTTTGATAAACATGATAGAGTAATTTAATTGTGCAAATTTTAAATGACTGTTATGCTATCTATGAAATGATTTTGAATTTTGGTCAAATTTTTAAATCAACGAAGTTTATTTCAATTAATATCTATAATAATATAAGAACATAAAAAATAAAAAATAAAGTTTAGCAAATTTTGGAATTTTCAAATCCGCTTCAGACAATGAGGAAACATCGTGTTATCAAACTAATTTCAGATTTCTCAAGTTACACATCTCCTTTATTTTATAGAATTTTAAAAATAAAAATATGTTGAAAATTGCGTCGTGAAAGTGAGTGAATGTTCGACACGTATTTAATTTTTGGTCAACCGGGTTTTTAATATACAAAACGGATTAGCCAAAGTAGGTGCACGACCTTCTTTATATGGCAGTATAAACCATGTTTGGCTTTTTTACATCAGCAATTTTTACGTAACCGATATTTCCTGACCCATTATTTGGTGTCAAGTTTCTTTATTCACAGTGGACCTATTAGCGTTTATTGTATTGGAACTGTGTCACACATTAGAGGTTTTAGTTTGGATCTTTCAGTATTCAATTTTCTGCTTTCGACACAATTGTGGAGCAAATGTATATTAGATGTTAAGTCAAGCTATTCTTCTTAATCAAACCTTCTCTATGACTGCATGTAAAAAAGTAATTAAATCCTTTCTCGATCTTGATCCCTAATTGCTTATTTTATTTACATTCTACTTATTTGCGTTTTCTATATGCATGTAGCTTTTCTTCTTATTGTATTGTATGAATTACTTTCCATCGTTTGTCCACCCTATCTGCCCCTATTCATAGACACACTTTCCAGGCAAATTTTAAAAAATAAAAATAGGCGGGCTTCGACCGCGTCAACTAGTTGTAGTTTTAAGTGCACAGGTGTTACCCGTTCCGAAGCTGTAGGTGGAAGTTGCTGCTGTTCATGAGAGTTCATACCCAGTGGCAAGTATATGTGTTATAATACAAGGTATTTACTACTTTAAGCTAATCTATACTATATTCTTATCTAAGACAATCTACTGATAGACATCGTCGACTACCATCTAATGTCACCTGCGGTGCCCTAGAGTGCTATTCTCCTTATCTCCTTGTATCTGTCTTATATTCAGGTATATCGAGTTGTGTGTTCAGTCTGGCTATCACACCTATAGTATCCCATATATTCTAGTAGGATGTTCCCTTAGTAACCACGTCCTACTGTGTATTACGTAATATACCTTCAACAATTAAGCTTTTTGATTAAGTCAGCCGCACGTAAAACATGTTATCAAACATTTATTACTACACTTATTTACACACTACTGTTTGGGAGTCCTAAACTCTAAAGCGTCCGACCATGAGAACGTCCGACCATGTTAACCCACCATATTTTAAACTAACCGTTACCGGTTATAAGATATTTATTCTTTCATTGGACAACCAAATCACTCATTTTTTAACCAGTTATTCTAATAACTTAACCGGTTATAGGATAATACTAACGATTATAACTTAGGATAAAATCAGTACTATAACCGTTATAAGTTAATTAGGATAAATTCGTTTAAGTTAAACTTAATTAAGCTAAAAAGTATATAACCGGTTAGGATAATTACAGTTAAGATAATTAAGCAACCGTTATCCTATTTTATAAAAATACCGGTTACTAAAAAATAGTAACAGGTTATCCTGTATAAAAATGGGTTTATTGTTGGACAGTGACAGCCGCTAGTAATCACTGTGCTGATTAGTCTTTGAATAAAGTTAGAGTTTACCAGACAAAGGTCCATACATTAAAAACCAACTTCTTTACCATGCATGATCACTTGAAGATAACGCATGCGTGTAAGGGATATATAATCAGGGAAAGTTGCCTCTTTAGAACTCAACAACGGACAACATCATCTAAACAGATAATGATTAATCTTTAGTATGAATACTGAACTCACTATAGAACTTTATATCATAAAACACAGTTTTCCTAGTAATAATATCTAACGGTTACTATATGATTACGTAATACTTGGTATCGCCAGTAAGCTACGCCTAACCCTGCTTGCTCCAACATTTATCGATCCACAGTGAGCAAATCATTAGCTGCATCATGGGACATATCCCATATAGCTTATAGATCTCTTTGGGGTCACTAAAGAATATCTAAGAACGATTCAACAATATGAACAATAGGAATAAACGGATATACGTCAATAATTCTTTAACATGTACGGCTTGGCTCCTTTAAAATATCCCATAGGCAGAACTTGGGATCGTTTCCGACAATCTTAAACTTTGCTAGGGACGGGCCAGTTTTTTAGCTATTTTTCATAAAGTGGTTAACTTCTCTCATTCGTTGACACTGCTGATTCTAGCTTCTTTTCTCATTACTAAGATAAATATGATATATCCTATATAACTTACTATTAAATTAAGCTTACACAACCAGAAATCTTGTTCAATTTTGTTATTCAGAAAATTGCTGTATCTTGTACGCTTTTGTAAATTAAGGCATTCTTAACTGCATTGTTCAATTCATTGGGCATAGGATTCGGGATAATGGAAAATGAAATTGTTCACAACAAGTGTACATGCCTAAGAAATCGGTGTGCATCAATATCTACCAAGACCTTCATGATTTTTAGAACTGTTGTAGTGCTTCATGCACAACTGGTATATCGAATAGTAGTTTTAATGGTCTAGATCATTTCTCTTGACTCAAAATTGATTAATAATTATTCTTTATAGAACTTTATACTGTGTCAGACGATAAGCAGATGTAAATATTTTCAACAGAACTTAGCGAACACATCGCACTTGCCTAAATCGCAAAACAAAATTAGAAGACAGAGATAGTTGACTCATCGCTGATTAAAATCTGATGCCTCTAGTTTCTTACATAACTCCGGAGATTCAATTTAATAATGAAAGAATCTTTTTACTAAACTTTACAACAGTGGTATTTGTATTGTATGCCTTTGCAAATCAATATATGAGATAGTCCCTTACGTCATAAGTTAAGTTAATGAAAATTTGCTTTTCGTATTGTTTATGGGATATAAAATATATAAAATATAGGATAGTGCATATATACCGGTTAAGTTATTAGTAAAAGATAAATAGCCTAGTTACAGGTTAATTAAGGTTATCTACCGTTTATGACGTTAGGAAGAAGGCTGTTTACTCTCAGCTTTGCTACAGTCTTTCGCTTCAAACCCTTAATAAACGGTTGCTTTTTCATTTTATTTTTATAATTATCTAATATTAATGGGCTTTCTGCAGCGTTAGGATATTAGCGACCACTCAGTATTTTTGCTTCTCTCTCTTCCGATTTATGTTCGTTAAACATTTCTATGGATAGAGCGTAACAACTCTTCGAAAGCTTACAAAATAGGGATCTATTCTGCTTTATTTCTAACTTCATTTTTTGCTTATCTATTAGAGGGAGAGTATACTCCTAAGACTAAAGAAGAAAGGACTGAATTTTAATTGAGCTTGGAAATATTTCTCTTATTTTTATATTGTTAATTCTCAGACGCAGTTTTTTCATTTTTATTACGCCTGCATTTTCTGATCAATCGGTCCGACATAAAGTTTTCGAACTTTGAGGGTAAATGACTCGAGATTATTCAACCTTGTTGAAAAAAAGGAGAAAAAATAGCTTAACTAGTTTAAGCTTTTTCTTATCAGATGAAACTCTGTTATATTGATCAAAAATCACTATTTTAAGTTCCAACTTTCTTGATTATTTTTAATTTAGAGTTTTGCGCGAATCGTTTTGTGAGTTCTTCCATTCTTGGCAATCGGCCTCTCCGCGAGAAGAACTACGTAGTTTTCACACTTCCTATATATATATATAAACTTCTATCTGACTTACTAATCTCAAAATTCCCATATTCTAGCAATTCTGCGATTCAGAAGAAGCCACCATCACAACCTTCTCTGAAATAGCAAAGATAATCACTGCGTAATCGCAATAGCGAAAATGGAACATTCCTCGAGATCGGCCTCAGACTTCGATGAGAGAGCCCCTGAATCTAAAGAATATGCAAATTCTTTAACTACCGCGGGTACAGTAGAAGAGAAATCTCTTGGTGTACGTAAGATTGAAATCTATTCAAAGCAGTATGGTTTCAGTGGTAAAGTCGTTGTATTTTGTTTTATATTTTTGGTTGCTTATGTATATGGTCTTGATGGCATGATTCGATATGTTTATCAAGCACAAGCTACAGCATCATATTCTCAGCATTCATTAGTTGCAACTGTGAACGTAATTAGAGGTGTGGTTGCTGCAGCAGCACAACCTACATATGCCCGTCTTTCTGATGTATTTGGCCGTGCGGAACTTGTAGTAGTTTCTGCTTTGTTTTACCTAATTGGTACCATAATTGAATCACAAGCTTATGATGTACAAAGATTTGCCGCTGGTGCGATATTTTATCAATTGGGTTATACTGGTATTGTGTTGGTATTGCAGATAATTATTGCAGATCTTTCTTTCCTCAATTGGCGTCTTTTGTGCTCTTTCATTCCTGCTCTTCCCTTCATTATCAATACCTGGATCAGTGGTGATGTCACAAGTGCTATGGATGGTGACTGGTCTTGGGGTATTGGTATGTGGGCAATTATTTTCCCTGTAGTATGTATTCCTTTAGTAAGTGCTCTTTATCACATGGCATATCTTGCTCGTAAGCGCGGTGCTATGAGTGAATTGATAAAGGAACTCTCTGACTATAAGCGTCTTGGTGTTTGGAAGTTTTGCATTCATTTATTTTGGCAGCTAGACGTTATAGGCGTAATATTACTTATTGCTGTACTTGGGTTAATTCTTGTTCCTTTAACTATTGCTGGAGGTGTCGAAAGTCAGTGGGAACAAGCAAAGATAATCGCCCCTATAGTGGTTGGCGCTGTTATGATTCCAGTTTTTGTATTTTGGGAAATGAAGGCCAGACATCCAATTGCACCTCCATATCTGTTAAAGGATAGAGGAGTATGGGCTGCTATGCTTATTGCTATGTTTGTGTACATTGTATGGTACATGCAAGGTGACTATTTATATACTGTATTAGTAGTTTCTGTGAACGAATCCATCAAGTCTGCTACAAGAATTACGTCGCTTTATAGTTTTGTATCTGTACTTACTGGTACATTCCTAGGTTTTGTGGTAATTCGGGTTAGACGTCTCAAACCTTTTATCTTATGCGGGATTTCTATTTGGTTCATTGCAATGGGTCTTTTAATCTACTATCGCGGAAGTTCTGGTGCTCATAGTGGAATTATAGGTGCTCAGTGTTTATTAGGTTTTGGTGCTGGTCTATTGACTTATCCCACACAAGCATCCATTCAAGCTTGCACAGATCATGAACATATGGCTGTAATCACGTCTATGTATCTCGCTTCTTTCAATATTGGTGCTGCTATTGGAAGCTCCATTTCAGGTGCTGTCTGGACTAACATTCTTCCGGATCAGCTTAATAAATATTTGGATGATCCTACACTTGCTGCTTCAGCATACGGAGATCCTTTTACTTTTGTCTTCAATTATCCTTGGGGAACTCCTGAGCGTGATGCGGTTGTAGAAGCTTATCGCCATACTCAAAAAATTCTTTGTACTGTAGGCATTTGCTTAATTGTTCCTTTACTTGTAAGTGCTTTGTTCTTGCGCGATTATGAGCTTCCATCGCGACAGAGTATGGAAAAAGGTGCTGAAGCTCGCGAAGTTCCTATCAAGGATATTTTTAAGTTTTCTATTACCTGGAAAGAGTTATTTTCTTTGCACCCAGAAGGTCAAACATGGAGTGAATTCTTCGGCCGCAGTAAAAAGAATGAACAAACTGTGGCAAACACTGCGACCGTTTGATTTCTTTGCTCTTTTGGTGGTATTATTTGCGTGGTTTTATATGTCTAATATAATATTTGAGATAATTTATCCTAACTTATAGAAGAATTATATATGTATGAATATATATTATTGTTAGAAAAGTATCCTGGAGCAGTGGGTTAAGATCAAGAACCGCGACTAGATATTTAAGATAACTTTACATCAAGTTAAGATGGAGAATCAATCCGACATGCTACGACATGCTACGGCATAGCTCATATTCAGATTTTAAGAGATACACTATGACTCATAATCATCTGGAAGATACATCAAACTCCACGTTGGTTTACATTTGTTCTTCGATGTCTTACTTCTTTAAAGCTATAACATTACATAAAAATAAACAACCATTATATAAACCATATAATTATATATACCAATGTATCCCAAATCATAATATGAAATCCCTGTGTCATTCAGGTAACATACAGTCCCCTTTAAAGTGCATATAACAACATATGTATCAAAGCCGTAATTACAAAAAGCATTTTCGTACTAGAAACACCCCGAAACCACTAAGAATTAGCAGCAGTATCCTATATAGTAACTTAATGCGGTCGTATCAACGCTGATAACCACCGGAGTTATTATATCCATTATTGTAATTCTGATGGCCACCACAGTAGTCATTATTATTATTGTCGTTGTTATAATATCCACCATGACCGCCTTGGCGATGCTGGTATTGCTGTTGCTGCCGTTGACGATAATTCTGGCGGCGCTGGTATGGATACTGTTGTTGCTGGTCGCCTCCTCCAGACCAATCAATATTACCAGTTTGTCCATTGCCATATGATCCATTTTGCGCACTGTTATAGCCCTGATTTTGATTCATGACCATACCAGGATTATGTGTCATAAAAGATCCCATAGCATCCGCAGTGGTCTGGACAGCTTGAAAAGAGAATCCATTATTATTGTGGAAGCTGCAATCCCAGTTATAGTTTCTTCTTTGATTGTTTCCACCACGCCCGCCTCTAAATGAGCCTCGAAGCCTCTTTCCATGCATATCCCTTTCAAAGTTCCGGGGATTATTTTCATAAAATCTTCTATTCCTATCATTAGCAGGGGTTCCGTTGATGATATTACTGATATCCTGATCGTTAAGAACGCTGGGATTAGGCGAATAGCCACAAAGTAGCATTGATTTACTAATTTGAACTTTTGGAGATAGTTCATAAAGAATAGTGATTGAAAAATTTTCAGGAAAGTCAGGATAATCACCAGCAGTCAAAGGGTACATTAAAGCGTCACTGGGACTAAAATCATCATCCTTTACAATCACTCCTGAAAGCTTATCGCTTTTGCGAGGGTCAAGCGATATAGGAGCTTTAGTATTTTTTTGTAGAATATGACCAAGTAAAAATTCCCCAAGGGAGCCGTTCTTATGAACCATAAGTAAGGCATTGCCAAATTCATTCCTTCTCTTTTCGTCTGCTGAAAGAAGATGATACTTAGACGCAACTGCCTTTAAAAGTCTGGACTCATCAATAAAAGGAAGTAATGCGACACCTTGCCACTCCATCTTTTTGCCATTCATATCTATCTTAAAAGTCTCAGGATAAAAATCCGCAATTTCCGATGATTTCTCATGCATCAGCGACTTGAAAACATCAGGAAGTGCATGCGAGCTTGCAGCAGGTAAGATGCCCATTAGCTGTTCAAAAGGTCTAAAAGGTTTTCCTTTTTGAAATTCAATATCAAGATCTGCAATCTTATCAAAATCAGCAGCAAAAGGAGCAAAGTGATAAGGAAAAAACCAAGTCCATGATGGGCAACCTTGGTAGTAATAAAGTAACACCCAACAAACTCCTTCAACATAATGACCCATAATAGTGTTCCTAAAGTCTTTGTCATCAGATTTTACACCAAACTTTTGATAATAGTACCTGTCCATATAGCCCGGCTCCCAGAGTTTAACCACATCATCATCAATAATCCGGCTTTCTTCATCGTTACATGCATTTGCCAAGTCAACTTCGTTATCATTTTCAGTATTCTTCATATCGTTGGCTTCAACATTAGAGTCATCTGCCTCATCTTGATAAGTATTCGCGCATTCCTCAGCAGTCGGCATATCTGAAACTACTTTAGTAGACTCCATAGAAGGATTATTCTCATATCTCTTCTTACTTAAAGCATGAGGATTAACTTCAGAAATACTCGAAGCATTTTCAGAATCATCAGAATTCAAAGACATAAGAAGTCTATCAGCAGCAGCTTTATTAGCAGCAAATGAAGCTCTAGACTCAATTGTTTTATCATTACTGCCTACACCTTTGCCTTCTACAGTAAAAAGTTGTATAGAATCATCAGGAAAAGTAGGGGCGCTATCAGACTTTATCCGTTTAGGCTTTCGAACAGGTTTTTCAGATATTGCAGAGGAGCTGCCATTGTCTGGTTTAGTAAAAGCATTAGGATCACTAGGATTTCCATCATTACGACGTTTGCGGTCATTCCACTTTTGTTCTTCCGTGTAACGCTTGCGAAGAATTTCAGGTTCCATCTCACCTAGATCAGATAGGATGTATTGAGTTCTTGTACGATTTACAATTCCATCTTCTGTGAGCCATCCTCCCATATCATTTAAACGACTTTTCCAAATCTTAATAAGCAAATCTACACCGTTCTCTCTTATTTCTAATGAAGGAAGATGAGGAAGAAAATCATTTCCAACAAAGAAACACATAAATACCCAATCATCAATTGCACGTTCCAAATCCCAATGAAATTTCAAATCTTTAGGCTTTAGCTCATAGCTGAGATATTCTCGAAATATACAAAGATCTAACCAAATAAAGGAAGTTTTAGATTCGTTATTAGCAGCAACCTGGTTATCTTTAGAACAATCAGACACAGGCCTTGAATTTGCAAACTTAGGATTTTTATTTTGCTTAAATACATCTTCTCTTAGAACTTTAAAGTTCGGTTCATGTGTAGCAAGCCCAAGCATAATAAGATCAGCATCTAAGCCGTATATAACATGTTTGGTGTTGGGATCATGAAGAGGACTAGATCTTTGCTCTCTTATAAATTCCATTATTTTGTGCTCACCTTCCCCGGGAACAGAAGAGTCAGAAAGAATAACTTTAAGATCCTTCCATCCAGGTTGAGTATTGATCTTGTATGCAATCCAATACCTTAAAGCAGTAGATAGAATATCCATGAATGGAGTACCAGGTGTAATAGAGTTGCTATCCCAAGGCTTTTTAGAAGCTTGCTCAGCTACTGGAATACCGTTCGCAACATTTTCTGCAACATTTTGTTGCTTAACTTTCTCTTTAATCTTAGCGTCCAGAGCGGATCTAAATCGGCGAGAGCGCTGTTGATTCATTTTTGCACGAGGAGCAACACCATCAACAGCAAGATATAGAACTTTTCTTGGTTTGACAATGTTAACTACGTGATCAGTATACTTAAATACTTCTACCATCATTTCATCTTCAGTTTGTGGAGGAGGACGATTTTCAGGGTGAGAACAAGGATGCACAATACCATTCATATCAAGATATAAATTATCATATTCACCATTTGGATTCGGATTTTCAAAAGGTGCAAGAACTGGAACCCCATCGACAATCTCATCAGGTTCTTCAAGAGCAGATGATATACATTTAGGATATTTCCGCGACAGCCACCTGTAAAAAGCTGGTACTCCCATACCGGGCAATCAATATAGCAATACAACCTATAAAACAAAAAAAAATAAACGTTAGAAAAATCCTGGAATATGGAAAAAATAAAATATGAAAGGATAAAAAGAGTCAGACACAAAGAATAAAGGTAGCTTTGGTTTTTCCACATAGACAAAAGTCTCGAGCCAAATGCACTCAGATTCATCATTCAAACCCAACATATAAAATAAAAAATATAATTGACTTACCTTTAAATCAAAAAGAATAGATGAGAAAGATTCAACAAGAGAAAAATAATCCAGAAAATATAATAAGAAGAGGAGTTCGAAAAGTGGATAGAAAGAAAAAATATAGAAAAAGCTAAAGCATAAAAAAATTCTCACAGTACAGGGCTAAACTAGGGCTAAGAAACTATTTGTTTACTTTCGATCTAATTTAGGTTTCATGAGACATAAAACATGAATATCCCATAGTGTAACCCATGCATGAATTTTGTATTTTGATTGTAACCCGAGCCGATAGTTATATTGATCGAATAACTAAGCGAAGTCGAAAAAGTTTTAAATGAATTGTTCGTCAAGCGTTCAAGTTGACTATTACGCAACTCTAGGCGTTAAGGCAAATGCTACTCTTGTAGAAATTAGGAAAGCTTACCGTCGCCTGGCCTTGCTGCATCATCCTGATCGAACTGGAGACACTAAAAATGACGGGCTGTTTAAGGCAATTGGTGAAGCATATGAGATATTGAGCGATGAAAATAAGAGGGGGTATTATGATAGTACTTATGTTACCAGAACTAAGCACACTAAGTCCAGTCCACAGCACTCGCCCAATAAACCTTCGAAGCCTTCGAAGCCTTCCAATACCTTTCATACACCTCCAAGGCCATCTGCCTATCAGGAGAATAAGTCTAGAGATAATAAAAAAGATTGCAATGACCCTGGTGGTCCTTCATTTGCCAGTTATGGGAAACCACCAGCTGCAAAGAAATCTACCAGGCCTCGACATGACAAGGCAGGCCATCAAGATCAAAATGGCTATAGAAAAGAATCATACAGGAAGACAGCCCAGCCTAGTGAAAATTGTAAAAAAGCTACCGAGAACTTCTCTTTTCCCAATACACCAGAAAGACCCGGTTCTTATTCTATGAATGCGTTTCAATTTGCACGAATGCACGGGACGCGATTTGAATATGTTGGTGTTCCACCAAATAAAAAACAGCATAATAAGGAACACGAAGAGGGAGGGCCGCATAAGGAAGCAATACCCACAATAGTACCTGAAGGAACTGGAGCGTTTTGTAGTGGGTTTAAGAATGAACTTTCAGAGAAGCAGCAAGTTCCAGAACGACACCAACAACCACACAAGTCAAATGAGCCAAGTAGACCTGAGAATGAGTTTATTAGAAGCGCAGAAGCGAATTATCAGAGTTCGAACGCAGAAAGTGGCGATACTCCCACGAAGCCACGAAAGGTATTGACTCCTAAAAGGAGATACCAGAAAACCAGTAAAGAAACTGCAGATTTTAAACAAGAGAAAACTACGAAACCTAAACCAAATTTATTCTATCATTCAGAAAATATTAATTTTAATGGAGAAAAATACAACAACATATTTTTTAAAAATTGCACTGCTGGCTCGGATGAAGCAAGTAAGAGTACTACCGAGAATATGCAAAGTAGGTTTACAACTAGCAATAAGTTCTGCTTCAATGATGTCAAAGAGTCTTTGCCGTCAATAAATAAGGAGTCAGAAGAAAAAGCAGGCTTATTTAAAAAGTATTACGCAGAAGGTTATCACGAGGAGAGCACACCAAACGAGAACACTGAAATGAATGACCAAGCTCAGGAGATTGATGGCACAGAGCACATTCCACAGATTCCTAAGTTTGATTTACACGATTCTCCTTCCATAATAAGTGTGAAACCTCCAACTTTTCCAGTTCCCATAGGTTTTGGAAGTGTTATATTGCATTTTGACGACAAATACTTTACTCATATATGTAATTACATGTTTGAATGGTGCCAGTATGAAAAGATAGTTTCACAGTATTTTTATCAACGGGCGAGAGCGAATGATCTAGTGATTCATAATTTATTATCAAACCGGTCGGACTTTGATAGATATCTGGCAAGCTGCAATCTTGACATCACGGTTAGAAAACAATGGGAGGAAGCATCAGAAAATCATACGAAGCTCCTTAGTACAATTAAAAATTGGATGGTGGAGTAAGCGTATAACAATAAAAGCATTATTTTAATAAATATTAGATACAAAGTAGCAATGTTTAGCACTTCAGTAAGATTTGTTAACATCTTGAATTGCTGCAGCAAGGTGAGTTAACATAATATGATTTTCTTCAGGGGTTCCGATGGTTGCACGCAATCCACCTTCACAGCCATATTCATTCCCTCTGAATCTGATAACAACGCCATTAAGCTGAGCCATCCTTTCGTACACTTTGTAAGCAATACCAGAAGAAGGCTTACTGTTTTGATCTAAGATTTGGAATAGCAAGAAGTTAGCATCATAACCTCCAATAACTTGGCCCACCCCTGGAATATGTGCAAGTGCATCAGCAACAAGAGAGCGAAGCTCATTTAGTTTGGAAACATTTTGTAACATATTTTTTACACCAGCAGGTTCTAAAGCCTTTTGAGCAGCATCAGATGCTAAAGACGAAACATTATAAGGAGCTTTCATGTTATTCATGAGAGCAATGATTTCTGCGTTACCAAAGGCAACACCAACACGAATACCGGCCATACCAAAAGCTTTAGACAAAGTCTGACTGACTATCAGATTTGGATATTTCGTTGATAAAGGGCTTAATGAAGACCCAACGGGAGAAAAGTCAATATAAGCCTCATCAACTACCACAATGCCATTCCATTCAATTTCTAAAATTTTCTGAATATCTTCCTTTGCGATTAAACTTGCAGTTGGATTTCCAGGAGAGCAAATAAAGATAATTTTTATAGAAGAGTCAGATTCTAAAGTTTGAATTACCTTTTCAGTTTGTAAGGGGAACTGAGGCTTTTCTATATCTAAAGGTACCTTTACAACTCCGACATCATTGATATCAGCACAAACAGAGTACATTCCGTAAGTTGGAGGGCAAATGAGAACTTTGTCCTTCGTGGGAGTGCAAAAGCAACGTATAACAACATCTATAACTTCATCAGAACCTACACCTACAAACATATTAGAAGGTTCTAAAGGAGTCAAAGATTTGTCTAAATTCTGGACATTTCTTAAAGCACACATACGAGATTTAAGAGCCTCTTGTCTAGGATCAGGGTATCTATGGAGGCTCAAGTCTTTATCATCAGGTTTGACAGTTGCAGCTGGCCCAAATGCGTTTTCGTTGGCATCCAGAAGGATACCTTCAGAGTAATCATCTCTTGCGCATCTATAAGGCAGCAACTTTAGGATGTTGGGACGAGCTAGGGTGTTGATATCAAAAGGCATATTCGATAGATAAAAGGTATGGCAGGCGAAATTAATTGATAAAAGCTGTAATATGAGTCATAGAAAACTGGTGATGGATCGGAAAATTTAGTTTGGTTGATGGAGAAATAAAGTTTTAAAGGTCTCGAAGATTGCAAGCGAAATCTAACGGTTTAATCGTCAATGGTTCAAAGGGTACAAGATATTGAGAAGAAAGAGAGAAATGGGATTGAGTTAAATTATCATTTAAGTATAAATATGGGGTCCACATTAATAAAAAATTTAGGAGAGCTAGTACTCGGTAAAGAGCCAGGGTCAAGATAGTAGATCAGATAAAGAAGTTGATATAAGGTAGATAGGGACTTTAAGAACGAGGAAGATGGTTAAAGAAAGTTAAATACTAAGGGATATAAATAAGCTATATACCATAGTAGTGCGATGAGTGCACTATACGAGTCTTTATTTACCTATGACATATAGAGGTAGAAGCCCATAATGTCTACCTTATGAATAACTTCGAGATAGTGTAATATATTATATGGACGATCTAACTTAAGCATCATTCATAACCTATAACAGATAAGAATGTATAAATCTTAGGTGTTAGATATGACAACTATCTGCAGAAGTAAAATAGATATATTGAGCATTGGCATGAGACGGGGCCAAATTATAATAACATGTTGTGAACTTAAGGTAATTCAAGTGGTTGCAAAATGAATACGGTAGCTAATTCAGCGGATGAGCAAGTTGGTTCAAATGGTAATCTCTGCATCAAGTCCAGAACAAATTATGCAAAAAAGATAGCGAGATAAAGATGCAATAAGGAACCAAGATAATATGCATTTTTTAACAGCATAGGATATCCATAAATCGAGATATATACGCGAACGTGGGTGAAGCTGCATGAAGTTGAAACCAGTAGTATTACTTATGTGATTAATATATGGGCATCAAGGGATGAGGAATGCAACTATAGGCTTTAGCCGATTTAGAAGACAAAGCATGGGGGCAATGCCAAAACGGACGAGCTACAAAGATTGCTGATTGAGCTTGTGTCAGATAATGACAAATCTGTGCGCCACAGGGACATAATTATTTACGAGCCAGTATGATCATTCATGTCAAAAATGCGTGCTCTAGGGAGTGTGTCGTTTATAATTGTCGAGGTGATAACAAGGAAACCAGTTAGATATGGCACAAACGATAGCCAATTGTTCAAAGAGAAATGAGAAATGTGCAGGATAGAGATGATCCAGGATAAATTGACTGATGTTAAGACTTTAACCGTTATGTAATTACTTAGAATATTTTTATAGAATAACTATATAATTTAAGAAAAAAGAAGACTAAGAAATAATGTGAATATACTTAAGGATGATTGGGCAAGAGTCGAATGATTCTCATTCATAGCATTTAACGGAGATTAGAGGACAGACAGTTAACCTTAGAAGATCATTATCCTATAGACTAAAGATAGACTAAAGACTATATATCCCATATATGTTCATGAAATTCATGTGGTTTGTTTACAAGAGTTGATAGGATAGTGCAAAAGGAATTAGAAGAAGATGGCGGGAGTGATATCGGTTGCGACCGTAGTAGTCGAAGAAGAAGAAGAAGAGATTTTTTCACATGTCAATGGAATTTTTAGATTTGTTTCCTTTTAGCGTTATTTCGTTCTTTCTTACAGATGATGGGCAACGGGTAAGATGAAAAGAAAGGCAAAAGAAGGTCTTGTGATGGGGATGCCCGATCTTATGATGAAAGGGGAAAATAGAAAATGATTGCGCAAGTTAAGATTTTAATGAGAATGATCCGTATAGTTTTTTAAGTAATATTAGCGTGGGGTGGAGTGAAGATGCTTTTTCGTAGTTATAACCTTAGAGTATTGTGAATAGGATTTGATGACTAAGGGATAATTAATGATTAGGTAAAGAGCATTTCCAGTAACCGTTCGTTTTAGAGGTAGGCTAGGAGACAGCAGTGGGTTGCCATTTGGGTACTAAAGACAAAGAGCATCTCAGTAGCGTATGGCCATGAAAGTATGCAATTGCGTAAGTTGCCTTAATATGGGATAGTCTTGAAAAGAAAAATAGCGGTTAGATTAAAATAATTATGTTAACTTATCATAAGTTAAGAAGCATAACTTAATTATCCTATAACTTATCCTATAAGTTACATAACCGTGTTATGGGATATATTTTATTTACGGAAGCCAAAGATCTGCAATCATGGATGCCTCGTTAGATGAAGAAAGATAGCAGACCTTGTGAGAGTGTAAGGGAAAGGTTTTTTGATTCCATAATGAGTCGGGGGGGGGGCGTTTAATCCTTTTAGGTGTTACGATAAAGCAAATCGCGAGAAGTATCAAAAAAACGTGAAATTTTTAAAAGCGACTATTGGACAACTAATTGGACTATCCATCAAATTTAAACCAGATACGGGATATTCAGAAGAAAGTCGAATATGGAATAAGTTTTTGAGAGGTATTAATTGGTGAATAATAATTAAGAAAATAAAAGCGGAACTATGATGCTGAAATTAGAAAGATCATAAGAGTGGATAGAAAGAATTAAGATTTTCTATACTGTAACCAAACATACAAGATTGAGTTGGTCTATAAAATTTGTAAGCAAAATATTCCGATAAGAAAGAGTGCTTAACAAACTGCTTATTGGTGTTTCTGTAATTGAAAGATTTATCGTTAAAATGTTGAATACCTTTGGATTAAAATCAAAATTGACAGAAGTTTATTAAAGATAAAGACAGTTGAAACTTGTTTCCGGAAAGGTTGATCTAGGTATATGTTAGTGAAATATGGGATACTTGCTTGCGGTTATTCAATAACGGTTAGAGTAATAATTTCAGCGCTAGTATATAAATAGTAGACTGAATGCCAAGTATTTTAATTTCATCATCTATATCCAAATGGAATATTATGATTTATCACCTATTTTATGATTAGCCGCTCGATTTGAAAATTCTAACACACCTGCAATTATTAACATGATTGGCCGAAGTGTTTTTGTACAGGCAGAATTTTTTCGTATTTTTCCGTGAGTTAAGTGCCAAGATTCTTGTATTCTCCAATCATTCTTAGTATATGCATCACAATTATTTCTTCTTTGTACGGATCTAGATGGTGTTCTCACCACTCTTCTCATCCATATTCTTCAAATTTATGTACAATTATTATTTCTCGCATAATTCGAATTAATTGTTTTGTGATTCTTACCTTTGATTCTTTTAGGATTACTAAAAACAATAACTACTTCTCACTGTCTAGCTTTTTTTGGTTTTTCCTCGATGGAAACAGTCTTTCGCATCTTGTATTTCGCTTAACGTTAAAGAGTTTCTTTTTTGATCGTGCCTTAAATTACAACTTTATTTCGTAACCGTTTTTCTTGATTTAGGAATTCCTTTAAACCATTCATGAAAGTCACAAGCTCTAAACATGATCAATCTAGCCACCGAATCCTGATATACGAACCAACCTGTACTGGGCGTTCCTTTTTCCTTCTTTTATTGTTGCTCTATTTTATCGGCTTTCTCATTCAACTCTCTTTTTATCTTCTTTTTTCACATCTCGAATCATTCGTTTAATTATTATCTAAATTGCTTATCATATAAAAGGAGACCTACTTTCCTGTGAAATTGCGCCATCTAGTATTCTTCCTGATCATCTTTCTTGTACCTTTCACAGACCTAAAAGAAATATATACAACATACAAGAATACTCTAAGAAGTTAAAATTTACGCAATTTTTGATCCTTTGTTTTTCTTTGTTCTTTCTTTAACTTAATTGCTTCATTACAAGTAGATTTACTTTTCCTAACAAGAAGAAATTATATAGGTTATAGGACATATCTGTTACTTAAGTTTTAAATACTGAAAGTCAAGCTTACATTGGTTTACTCTGGGTCCCTGATTTTTTTCATTCCTATACCCACGTTTTATATATCTATCTTTTATTGATCTTCTAAAACCTTGTTGTTTAGATTTTTCAATTGTCCTTATACGACATAATTTTGGTCCCTTGAACTAGAGTGCTTTTCGTGTTCCTTTGCATACAATACATAAAGTATATCCTGATTTTTATTGCCCTTTATTTACGTCTAGTTTTATATAAAAGTTTGATTTTGAACTCGCTCTTACTCTTTTTTATATTCATTATATTTTGCAAGAATGGATCTTCATCAATATACATATGTCTTTGCAATGGCAATGATATTTGCATTCTTAGATGCGTGGGGTATTGGTGCTAACGATGTTGCTAACTCTTTTGCTACCTCTGTATCATCTCATTCACTTAAACTATGGCAAGCCATGATACTAGCATCGATATGCGAGTTTGCAGGTGCCGTACTAGCAGGTGCACGAGTATCAAGTACTATTCGAAACAACATTCTTAATATTAACGATTTTAATAGTAACCCTTACATGCTTATGATTACTATGTGCACCGCTCTTATTGGCTCTTCAGTTTGGTTAACTATGGCTACTTTCTTTGGCATGCCGGTTTCTACCACTCACTGTATCGTTGGCGGTATTATAGGCGCTGGTATTGCTTCAGTAGGCGCTGATGGTGTTAAATGGGGATGGGGCGGTGTAGCTTCAGTATTTGCATCTTGGGGTATCGCACCTGGTGTTGCCGGTGGATTTGCTGCCATCGTATTTCTTATTACTAAATACTTTGTCATGCGCAGAAAGAATCCACTTAAGTGGGGTCTTTTTATGACTCCTATTTACTTTTTTATTGTCGGTTGTGTATTGACAATGGTAATTGTATGGAAGGGTGCTCCCGCTTTGAATGTAGACGAGTGGACTACTGGGCAAACTGTGGGTTGCATCTTTGGAGTAGGCAGTGGGTTGCTCATTTTAACTGGTTTCTTTTTTGTTCCTTTCTTGTATAGAAAACTTGAACATGACGACTGGACTTTGACTTTCTGGGATCTTTTTAAAGGCCCTATTATTTTAAAGCGCGGTCCTCCTCCTCCCGCCCCTGCTGCTAAAAAGGTTAAACTTCAAGATTACTATACTACTATGAAGCAGGAGTCTCTTTCTATGAATGCTCACGACGAAGAAGCTTCAGCATCAGGACAAGAGTCTGTTGAGAAGGCTCCTATTTCTGATGACATTTCTCCCGAGCATAGTGGACCAAAATCTATGTACGACACGGTCAAAGATGGTGTTAATGATTATCTGGCTTTAGAAAGACTTGAACAAGCTAAAGTTAAATGGTGGGTACCACATCATGCAACACGTCTCGCAGTGTATTTTCTTTTCCGCGGTGTACGTCAAGACGTTCATTCTGAACAACTTAGAGAAGGTGCCCTTGGCCAAGGTATAAGTGAAATGCATCAAAAAGCTGAAGTCTTTGATAACAAAACGGAACATTTATTCTCTTTCTTACAGGTTTTAACTGCATCCACAATGTCTTTTGCTCATGGTTCTAACGATGTATCAAACTCAGTCGGTCCTCTCTCTGCTGTATACCTAGTATGGTCTACTGGTTCAACTGCATCCAAATCAGATGTGCCTATTTGGATTCTTGTTTACGCTGCTGCCGCCATTGTTATTGGTCTCTGGACTTATGGCTACCGTATGATGATGCAACTCGGAAACCGTATCACATTCCATACTCCTTCCCGTGGTTTTAGTATTGAGTTTGGTGCTTCTATTACAGTTGTAATGGCCACACAATTAGGTTTACCTATTTCAACAACTCAATGTGTCACAGGTGCTACAGTAGCTGTTGGTCTTTGCAATGGCACAGTACGAACCATTAACTGGCGGATGGTTCTTTGGATTTACTTAGGCTGGTTTATTACTTTACCAATTGCTGGTGTAATTGCTGGTGTTATGAATGGTATTATTATCAACTCCCCTCATTGGGAGTAAAATAGTGCCACTTATTAGTATAATAACGTTATAGATATTTCGTTTTTGGTGTTTCTTGTCTCTTTCTTCTTTTTGTTTATAATATAAAATGCAGTGCGTACTCACCATAGTGGTATAGGATATATATATTTCGAATATAGATAAATTAAGATATGCTTGCACCAATCAATTTTCAAAGTATGGCTCACAGTTTACAGCTTGTAGCTTTAAGTTGTGTTCTTCGTCTTTTTCTTCGTATGAATGAAAGCCTCGTAAATTTTGTTTTAAAACAAATAAGCGATATTGCGCAATTTCTTTTTTATTTCAAACATTTTTTATGGAAAGTCAAGCATAAAGTGCGTCATCTTTGATCAGTAATTGTTAGAAGTATATCCCATAATTCATCTAAAACATGGGCTTTCCTATTTCGGCCTCACTTTTTAGAAACGTGTCACATGATAAACCTCAAAAAGATCGTTACGTCATCTGCTCTAATTAAGTTTACAGCCCTATACATATTTGTATGTACAACTCTAGGTCTACGATGAATCATATCCATTTTTAGAAACGGTCGATCTCTGTATAAGCCTCTGCGATGATCGGGCAGATTCAGTTTGGTTTCTTCTTTTCTTTATTATATAAGTTATCGTTTTTGTTCTTTTATAGTTTCATTATATATAGTTGATATACTGAAGAATTTATAAATATGAATAAGATTATCAATGTTATTTTACTGCTTGTTTTCTTTGCTATTCTAGCGATAATAGCAGTATTATCATTTATTGTATTTTTGAACGTGAAAGAAGGCTTCAAGCAGAAAATCTTGCAGAATGATAAAGTCAAAATTGAAGATGGCAGTATAAATATATCAGTAAAACATAGAGACGTTGATAAATACGTTAACTCAACACAAAGAAGAATAGTCAAAGCAATTACTAACACACATGCACCTACATCAAACACTGAAAATTGGTATTTATCAACAGCTAAAAGGAAACAAGACAGGACAGCAAAACTTCAAAAAAAGATGAATGATGAAATTAGAAATGGTGATAGCGATTAAGAAACTTGAGTTTCAGCAAGACTGTCTACCTGGAATTTTTAGAAGTGAATTCTAGCATGCGTACTTTTACGTAAGTTTCTTCCTATTAGTGATAACTTATAACGCGACTTTCTTATACTTAATGTTGCAGCTGGTAGAAGAAATGATCCATCTAATGTTAAGTCACGTCTATAGATAATAATAAGCATATTTGAAGCATTAGCTCTATAGAGTATAGGATCTTTATAATAATACTACAAGATAAAAAGTAATAAAGCAAAGCCTTATGCATTCTCTATGTACTAATACTGTAAATCATATATACTTGGGTAGTTCTTATATTTACCGATAATGCTCAATAAATTCCTTCGCTAGTATATAACCAAAAGCTTTTAGTTGTTAGTAGGCATGACCACAGAGGCACGAGATTCAGTTGCATCCTCTGCACGCCAGTGAGTGGTGACAGTCTTAAACTGAGTATAAAAGTCTAATCCAGATTTGCCGTAGAAGTTAAGATCACCTCTAATAGAGTCTTTGTTACCAGTGAAAGAGAACATAGGAAGAGGAACAGGAATGGGAACATTGATACCAATTTGACCAGGTTCTACTTCTCGCTCAAATTTAGCAGCAGTAGGTCCAGATTGTGTGAAAATAGATGTACCATTACCGTATTTATTCTTGTTAATAAGTTCAATTGCCTCATCTAAAGTATCAACAGATAATACAACCAAAACAGGACCAAAAATTTCTTCATCATAGCATCTCATACCAGGCTTGACATCAGTAATGATAGTAGGGGCAATGAAGTTTCCGTTAGGATACTTCTCAGGACGGGCACCACGACCATCAAGAACAATTTCAGCACCTTCATCAGTAGCACTCTGAACCAAGCCTTCGATACGTGAAAGAGATTGAGGAGTAATAACAGGACCAAGATCAGCACCTTTTTCAAAACCACCATTGATATTTAAACCCTTAGAAAGTTCAACAAGTTCAGGAAGCCATTCCTTAGTTTCACCAACAGTCACGAGGGTAGAAAGTGCCATACATCTTTGTCCAGCAGCACCAAAAGCAGCTCCTACAATGGCATTTAGAGCATGCTTCTTGTTAGCATCAGGCATCAATACAGCATGATTCTTAGCACCAAGATTAGCTTGAACACGTTTGCCGTTAGCAGATCCACGAGTGTGAATATACTCACCAGCTCTGTTGGAGCCAACAAAAGAGATTGCCTTAATACGAGGTTCATCAAGAATAAAGTCAACAGTTTCATGTCCACCATGAACAATATTTATAACACCATCGGGTAAACCAGCTTCACGAGCAAGTTCAGCAAGAATGATAGCAGCACCAGGATCACGCTCAGATGGTTTCAATACTAAGGTGTTACCAGTTACTGGCACTAACGGAATAGACCAAAGAGGAATCATAGCAGGGAAGTTAAAAGGGCAAATAGAAGCAACTACACCTAGAGGAACACGATAGGACTTAGTTTCCATGTTGTTAGCGACACCAAGCATTGTTCCTAAGAGTTGATGAGGAATTGCACAAGCGCTTTCAGCTACTTGAAGACCTCTAAGAACATCGCCTTTGGCGTCATCAAAAGTTTTACCTTGTTCGAGAGTAATAGAAGCAGCTAAGCGATCCCAATTATCACGAATAAGTTTAACAAGTTTAAACATTATTTGTTGTCTTGTGAGAACTGTTGTTCGTGACCATTCAGGAAAAGCGTTTGCAGCAGAATCGACAGCAGCCTTAAGCTCCTCCTGAGTTGTTTGAGGGACTTTTGTAACTAAATAGTTTGTTGCAGGGTCATGTACGTCAAACCAAGTTGTAGCCTTTGAAGGAACAAGCTTATTATCTAAGAAGTTCATAGTTTCATAAGGACTTGATAGTTTATCATGGCTCATAGGATATGAAGAATAAGCTCGGATACAAGGAGCGAGAGCAAGAGCTCTTTTCGACTGATTTAAACGAAGCATTTTTAGTGTTTACTTTTACCACTTTTAGAAGTGCAATGCCTTTAATCAAAAAGAAACGAAAAAAAAGAGAACAGATAAAACAGAGATAAAAAAGTTGAATAATTATATTTATATAACTATTTTTTATATTTCAATAATTAATTTAACTTAACTTATCCCATATATATATAATTAAGTTATATATAAAATAGGATAGTAAAGAAAATAGTAAAACGCGGGGGTGATTCCGGGGGGGGGCTAATTTTAATTAAAGTTTACTAGACGCACTAGGGCCAATTAGAAGTATAAAAATCCTGAAATGCACTTGATTATTAGCGATACTTTCACAATAGAACTCCGATCGATCAGAAAGTAGGGTGGGATTCGTTATGCGAATAATAAAAACAACATAGAAAAAGTGTTTCAGCATTAGACGTATAAATCATATTTGTTCGGCTAGATGTTATAAAAGTGTGTATAGGTGTTATTATATGATGTCAGTGGATGATTATCGTCGCTGAGCAAATTTAAGGCACGGTACGTAAAAGATAAGTTAAATAAAGCATTCATGTCTTAGATGTTTCTTATTATGAAAAAAGAGTAGCTTCCTGCTTTCAACTTCCCCCACACGCATGTTTTACATACGATACGGTCTTCTCGGTTACTGCGATAAAACTAGACCCAAAGTGTAAGGTTGGGTAGCATGGTCGGTAAGGCATTCTGGGACAAATTGTATGCGGCTGGGACGAAACTTGGGTAGCCGTTTTGACATGCTTTTTAGCATCAGGCACATACAGTTTGGCTTGAAAAGGGCTCAGCCGTGTATTTTTTAGCCCTACATCAAAAGTCCCATAAAAGGTCCCATTTCCCACAATGCCTTTTACTACCCAACCTTACCTATCCCGATATATATCTCTTTAGTATAGGATATGGGATATAAAATTAGAGCAACTGGCCTTTTTACAAAAAGCCATGTAACAGAGCCAAAACACAGGGTAATTATAGAATAAAGCTTTGCAACAATCTATCGTTACTAACTATCCCATATAACCGTTACGGGATACGCGATCTAGGCTACCTTTTGATTCCATACGATTGCTATCATACTGGTTATAACCTTATTTAATCTAATATATTTAATTTAACGGTTAATATGCTCTGAAGAGCATAGCAGATCTTATGATACAGGCTTACAGAAGCCCTCTCTATGAATACCTTTTTCGATTTACATCACTTTCCTCTTCTTATAAATTCCAATCAATTTTGGTTATGTTTTACACATAAAAGTGCTATATAGCGTTAGATTGATGGGTTATTAAGAGGTTTACTGCAGACCAGTGCATATGGGATATCCAATATACGCAACGGAATATGGGATAACTTGTCGAAAGCTACAAGACTAACAGCCGTGTTTTCTACTTAATCAGTGTTTTCTACTTAATCAGTTTTTTCTCTTACCTATTTTTGAATCCAGAATCAATTCTTTTATCATCAGACTAAGTCAATTTCATTTTTCGAACTTAGATGATTACGCCACATAATGAATGAAGACGAAAATACTCAAATATCTGATCATCTAAGGCAGCAGTTTAAAGAATTTCGAATTCGTTCAGAAAATCTATCTCTTATTGATCTACCAAAAAGTATCCATGAAAAGGTACCGGGCCTTAAAATTATAAGAAATGCTGTAAATATATCTACTCAAAGAGAACTAATTATAAGAACTATAGAAGAATATGTCAAAGATTCAAACCATAAAAGTAATCTAAGTAATCTTTATACAGTACCTGATACTTTTATTATCTTTGACGACGCTTTGCTGATTCAGAATAAGCAAGAATCTAATAAATTTCTAACAGCTAAACAGATTAGAAGAAAACTAAGATGGGTCACTTTAGGTGGTCAGTATGACTGGTCTGCAAAGATATACCCAAGTTTTCAAATTGGTTCTGTCGATTTTCCTTTTTTCCCTACTTCACTTCAAAATGTTCTTAAAAATTTACCTGATATATCTATAAATCCAGAAGCTGCAATTATAAATTTCTACACGCCTGGTGATATACTCTTTCTTCACAAAGATGTTGCAGAACTTTGTAAAGATGATCTCGTTAGTATTAGTATTGGATGCGACGCTCTATTTCTTATAGGTCTTTATGATCAAGTTTATCCTATACTACTAAAATCTGGTGATTTGGTAGTGATGTCTGGGCAATCAAGAATGGCATGGCATGGTATTGCTAGAATTTATCCTGGTACCACACCTGACTATTTAGCTACTTATGATTATGCAGAAAATCGAATTAATTACAATGACAATTCTCAACAATTCAGACAGTCTTACAATGAATGGATTAAGACAAAACGAATAAACATAAATGTTAGACAAGTCTTTCCTAATACTTGATCTTTCTTAATAATGCGCACGGGCTTCAGAACATCCTACTACCATATCAAGTAGAACTAATTCTTCATCCGCACCATCTGATAAACGACGGTCAAGTCCTGACATTAATAATGCTATATCCGATTTATCTTTTGATTCAACATCTCCATCATTCAAAATACTATCATGAAACTGACTTAATATTTGTACTGCACTCCATCCATCATTGACAGCATTTTGAACTTCTGATACAATCCTATTAACATCCAATGACTGTGTAGCTGCAATTAGTGTCTCAATAATCTCATCAGGGACAATGCCCGTTATTTCTTGAACACTCTCTATTGTAATATTTGCACCATCTACTTCCATAGCATCTTCATCGCCCTTCAACTCAACTGTCTTAGCGTATGTCTTATATAGCAAAGACGCCGATTGTAAATAAGTAATAGCTTTACGTAAATCTCCTGAAGATGCATGCAGTAATAATTCAAAAACACCTTCCTCACATGTTATTCCTTCTTCTTTAGAAATCATTTCTAATCGTTTTCGAGCACCATCTTGCGCCAAAGGTGTAAACCTAAATTTAGAACACCTCGAGGCTAAAGGATCAATAATCCTTGTTACATAGTTACATATAAGACAAAATCGCGTAATACTTGAATAGCTCTCCATTGTTCTTCTTAAAGCACCCTGCGCATCTTGTGTCATACTATCAGCTTCATCTAAAATTATCATCTTAAAGGGCGGACAAGGATAGCTTTCCAAATCTGATGGTGTAGGTTGTGAAACTGATAAATGTGCAAATTTCTTAATCTTGTCTCTAACCACATCAATTCCGCGTTTATCAGACGCGTTAAGTTCGAGCACACGAGACTTCATCAATTCAGGTCCAAACATTTCCTTACATAGTGCCAATATAGTAGATGTTTTACCAGTACCTGGAGGACCATAAAATAGCATATGTGGTAAATTAGCTTGTCTTAAACTTCTTCGAAGTACCTGTACTGTGTTCTCTTGTGAAGAAATATCATCCAGCTTCTTTGGGCGATACTTTTCAACCCACGGAATTGAACTTGGTGCGGACATAGCTTTTTCAGTCGCTTTAAAAATCAAAACAAAACAAATAAAGCGCTAAAAAATTAAAAGGCGCGTCAAATCAAGAATACATTAACGTACCTCCTTTGTCATTAGAACGATTTCTCGGGAAAATTAAGATGCCCAACTTTACACTGTCAAATTAGATTTTGTATACACCAATATCTACATGCCAGCCGATGTGCGGTTAGCTTCACAGAGAAAAATACTATTCAGGGTAAACTAAATAGAAACAACTTCAATTTAAAACTATTGTACTATCGTTAGATTTCCAATCCAGACCTCTAGTTCGAGTATGTGCGATCAGTAATCGTTCTCTTTGATCCTGTATTATCTTAAGTAATACTAACTAAAGTAATCTTAATAATAACACACAATTCTATTCTCAGCGTAGATAAATAGACAGGGAATTATATAACACGATCCTTATATATGGGTTTATCACAGGAGTTACTTAAAGAATAAGACTACTGTAATATATCAATCAAATTGTAGAACAATATAAGAATATAGATATAAACGATAAAACAAAACTAGATAAATTTGTAAAAGGTAAGATATGGTTCAAGAACCATCAATACGGTATTTATAGCAATCCTGTTAACACAGGGTAATAGCAAATTAGTCATGTACGAATTCCGCACACCGAAAATTTCAGAAAAGTGTGTATTTTCTTTCTTACAGTAACCGTTAACTTATATTTAGGAACGCCAAAGCTGACCTCTTGTACGAATACTTTCAATTTATTTGTTCAATTGATAAAAAAAATTGACTAGAAAATTTACAGCATAATATATGATCTTAAAGAGGCTTTAAATAACTAAAGAACAAAGGTCAAACCTTCATATAGCTTGCATACTTCGATGTTTCTCTTTACTCCTATTTTATCTACTGAAGGGTCGAAGGGAAGTCTGGCGCAGTCACTATTAGTGATTGACAATGTCCGTGTTCTTGTTGATGTTGGATGGCACGAGAAACTTGATGCTGGGTTTTTATTACCACTAAAAGAACTTATTCCAACGATTGATGCTATCTTACTAACTCATGCAACTATTAATCATCTAGGTGCTTTCGCATTTTTGAGATCAAAAATTCCCGAGTTTGCATCTATTCCTGCATATGCGACTCTCCCAGTTGTAAATATGGGTAGAGTTGTTTCAATAGATAGTTACAGATATTTAGATTATTCTGATCTTGCTGCTAGACTTGGCGTATCCGATGAAATTATCACGAACTCTGAGATCGATTTAATATTTGATAACGTACAACTTTTAAAGTACTTTCAATCTATAAAACTTGAGAAGGGCTTAGTGATTACTCCATTCAATGCCGGTCACACAATTGGTGGTACCATATGGAATTTAAAGATCGGACAAGAAGATGTATTATACGCAATGGATTGGAATCATTCCAGAGATAGCCATTTATTACCTGCTTCACTTGTAAGACCGGACGGTTCAGTTTTGGATAATTTTAATAGACCTACAGCGTTGTTAACATCATTGAGATTTGGCCATGGCCTTCGAAAGCAATCAGAGGCTCTATTGCAGACTATATTACATGTCACTGAAAGCGGAGGAACTGTTTTGTTACCTACTGAGTCTGCTGGCAGAATGTTGGAACTAGCTTTAATACTGGAAAAGCATTGGGTTGAAAATTCTTTAAGTATTCCTTTATATTTGGTTTCTGAAGCCGGTTCTCGCACTTTTTCGTACGCTAAGGTTATGCAGGAATGGCTTTCTTCTTCTATTGCAAAGGAATGGGCTAATAGTGAGTCAGTTTTTGAGTTTAGTAAATTATCAATTATTCCGCACCCTGATTTAATTATACAGAATACTGGCCCAAAGGTTGTACTGTGTCCTGGATCTGGTTTAGAATGGGGTCCATCTAGATACTTTTTTGCTGCTATATCTGGTGACTCTAAATCTGCTATTTTGTTTTCAGAAACACCTAGTTTAGCTACTCTGGGGAGACAAATTTATGACACAGTTGACAAATCTTCTATGAACGAACTTCAACATCCGCTTATATCAGTTTCTGTCGACATTCACAGATTGGTTCAACTAGAGCCTGAAGAACAGAAAAATTTTGACCAAAAGCAAAGAATGAAGCAAAACTTAAAAACCCAAGCAGACAATAATATAAATCAAAGTATTTTTGATGAAGAAGATTCATCTTCATCAGAAGAAGAGGATAATGCTAACCAGATGCCAGGACTTCATAGTTCGGGCAGTAGCAAAATACAGCGTGCAAATGAAGTATATCAGCTTTTAATGCTTGAAGATGTTAATGATGTCGATGTCAGATTTGTGCCACATAAGGATAGAGTGTTTCCTAGCTTTTTGAAACGGGTTCGCACGGACGAATATGGCGAGATAATAAAAATGTCAGATTTTAAAAATGACGATGACGAACATAGCAGAAAGAATGACAAGTCAAAATCTAGAGGAGGAGAAGAAGAAGAAGAAGAAGAAGAAGAAGAAGAAGATAATCAGGTTAAAGGAGAAATGTATATAGCCACTAAATTACTTACACAACGCATGACCTTAGATGTACGATGTAAGGCGGCATACTTTGACTTAGAAGGGCTAACAGATTCGCGATCAATTAGGATGATTGCACCAAGACTACATCCTAGAAATTTAGTGCTTATTAGCTACTTAGATGATTTAGAGATCATGAAGACACCACCACAGGTGTTTGATATGATAGGAGATTTGCATGAAATGGGTATCCGTACAGTGAAGACTCCATTAATTGGACAAACAGTTGATGCAGGTATTGATATTAGTGCTTATTCAGTCAATTTATCGCCAGAATTGGCGGCATTATTGAAATGGAGAGAATTGGGCAACAATTATAACGTAGCACACGTTACTGGTAGATTTTTAATGAACGAGAATTCCCAACTAGAACTTGAGCCATTTGGAAGTGATGTCGCGGCTCCAAGAGTACAACCAGTTACTGTAGGTACTGTATTATTATCTAAGCTGAAAGCAGAGCTGAACAATGAAGGACTGTCGGCAGAGCTCAGAGGATCAGGAGTGTTGGTTTGTGATAATAAAGTATTTATTAGGAAGTTAGAGGAAGGAAGAGTTGTTGTTGAAGGTACGCCCAATGCTACTTTTTATACGGTTAGAAGATTAGTGAATAAGTTTTTAGCTACGGTTTAATGGAACAAATGTGACTACGACTTTTAGGATGCTTAAGAATTATATATCTTGTACAGAATAACAACGTATCGAAGTCATCAAGAAAAGAATGAAGGAAGAGAAACTCATGAGATTACACAGCAACATTTTGAATTTTTATCCTGTTGTACCGGCTGAGATGTCTTAGTCTTTTCAGCGTCAGCAGGAGGAGGAGGAGGAGGCTTAGTTTCAGCGAGGGGTGGTTTAGAAAACGATGAAGAGTTTGAAGCAGACTTAGTGCCAGAATTCTTTTCAACAGATAATGCAAAATGCTTACCTTGAATATTTGCTATGTCTAATTCTAATTCTGTAGGCAATCTAGAGCCATCACCACCAGCAAAAGTGCCAGAACCCCAAGGAGAGCCGCCATGAACCTCATCAAAGGTAAACATTTGAGGAGCTTTCGCAAAACCTAATGGAATAAATCGAATACCATGATGAGCAAGTATAGATAAAAAGTTAAAAGCGGTTGTCTCTTGGCCACCGCCAAGAGTTCCAGTACTCACAAAAAGACCAGCAAACTTTCCATATAAAGCACCACTTGCCCACAAACTACCAGTTGCGTCCCAAAAGGTTTTCCATTGAGCAGGGAAAGTACCAAAACGAGTTGGAACGCCAAATAGGAAGCCATCGTATCTAGTGAGATCATTCGGAGTCACAGAAGATATATCAGCTTTTTCAGGAGCATGAAGTAAAGCTAAGACTTCAGAACTTAGAGTTTCCGGTATTTGAAGAATATCTACTTCATTTCCCGAATCGCGTACACCTTGAGCTACAGATTGAGCTACTTTAGCTAAATGGCCATAAGTTGAATAGTAGATAACAGCGATTTTAACCATATTAGAAGTATGGGAATTTTATATGAGCTAACAACTAATAAACGCTGTGCTATTAAGAGATAGTTAAAGAGAATATATCAAATCTGGCAAGAAGTAAAGAGACAATTAAGTAAGTGATTGTAGTCTAGTTAAAGATATGCAAGTCGAATATAGACTGTAAAATATAAAATAGAGAGGGATCATGAAGCGTTACTGTGTATATATATATGTCATATTCAATTTTTCAGTTCAGTAACTTACTGGAGTGAAACGGTGAACAAGAATAAGGTTTATTCTTTCTCATAAGTTATATCTCATATACCGGTTATTGGATAAGTGAGCACTATCGCGTTATCTATATAAATGTCATTGGAAAGCTTAAATTAATTAGTTAATTACGTAAGTCTGACTGTGCCAATAAAGTTCTAATGACTGTATGGGACTCCAGATCGGAGGTACATGCTGGAAGAAAGCACGGTAAAAGCAGGAAGTAATCTAGCAGCATTTGTTAACTTATTATTAATAATCACTAATGGATATTATCGCATTTGATCATCTATTTTGTAATTTTAACGAGATTACTAGAGGTTATATTTATATAATAGTAAGCATAAAAAATAATTAAATTATAAGAATATATGGGATTGAATAGTATATGGGATAGAGGTAGGGGATGGTGGTTTTTTAAAAACCGCGGTTTTATTTTTTCAATTTTAAAAAAAATTCCTAATCTGGAATTCCCAAGCTTCAATCTGGAAAGTTTTCAGTCCGGATTAGGAAATTTTTTGAATCGATATTTTAAAAACCGCGGTTTTTAAGAAACCACCACCCTAGTGCATATGGCTTTTTACAAATCTCCACAAAATTTCTCCAAAACACAGGGTAATTGGAGAATAAAGTTTTTGCAACATTTTATCTTTACTAATGATTCGCTGAAAGTCTTTAGTATAAACCTTATTCAAGTTAAAAAGAAACTTTAATCACCAATTACCCTGTGTTTTGGAGAAATTTTGTGGAGATTTGTAAAAAGCCATATGCACTACCACCACCCCCTAGATAGAGGGGTGAAGTGAGTATGATAATACTTCCGTTTAAGACATAGTGACTTAAGCAAACGTTAAGCTTTTAATGTAAATCTTTCTAAAGTCCTAAGGAACTTCGAACTATAGAGAGAAAATATAGTTAGCTTCTTCACAAAAAAGCAGGCGCACAGCTATTTAATGATTGTGATTTTTTAATTTTGCTAAAAAAAACTTGCGTATTCGTAAAATAATGTACCGATTACAACAATCCGCTACTCATTGTGCTTATTCATTCTTTATGTTTAAGTTTACAATTAAACTTTATTTGCATCTAAAGCTGTGACTTCATCTGACTGGGTAAACTTTAAATTTGACTACTAAGAAAGCTTATTTATGGGATATATGGGATACACACCTATAACGTATACTGAGACATGTTACAATATAAATAAGGCATTATGCAGCTCGTCTTAGTTCACCTTAACTTATTTCACTCTTCAACAAGTTTCTTATTCCTAAAAATACAAAAACTAATACAATGGTTAAAATTGCTATCATTTACTATTCTACATACGGTCATATTGCCAAAATGGCTGAGGCTGAGAAGGCCGGAATTGAGGAAGCCGGAGGTTCTGCTGATATCTTCCAAGTCCCTGAAACTCTTTCTGATGAAATCTTGACAAAGATGCACGCTCCTCCAAAGAAGGACTATCCAATTGCCAACCTTGATACTCTTACTGGTTATGATGCTTTTTTATTTGGCATCCCTACTAGGTATGGTACTTATCCTGCGCAATGGAAGACTTTCTGGGATGCCACTGGAGGGCTTTGGGCCAGCGGCGCGCTTTATGGCAAATATGCCGGTGTATTCGTATCTACTGGCACTCCTCAAGGTGGTCAAGAAACAACTGTATTGACTTCACTTTCAGTCCTTACACATCATGGCGTGATCTATGTACCTTTAGGTTACAAACTTGCTTTTGCTGAGCAAGCTGATGTTTCTACTGTTCACGGTGGCTCTCCATGGGGTGCTGGCACCTATGCTGGAGGTGATGGTTCTCGTCAACCTTCAGAGACTGAACTTAAGATTGCTAGGGCTCAAGGTAAAGGATTCTACGAGACTGTCAAGAGCTTGTGAGAGACTACTGCATGATTCGCCCCTTTGCTAGTTTGCATAAATTTCAGCTCTGTCATATCTCGTGTTTTCTTTTCTGTTTCCGTTCTGGACAAATAAAAAACTAAAATAGCAAATAAAAGTACAATTACATATTTTTTCATATATATTGACAGGTTCATAAGGCGTAGCAATTCGTAAATGTTGTTTCACATAAGATCGTACAACTCTGTTAGCTTGATAGCTTTGTCTTTTAAAGTATATAACCGGTAAAATGCTCATTTTCAGATCGTTCAGAAGACAGAGGGATGTTGATATTTAAAGATTTATTAGCTGTAGAGACAGACGATGTCGAAGCAACTGTAACTGAGACAGGAAGTTCAGTGTCAGGCAATAGTTCCGTATCTTGAAATATCTTGATTCTGTTAGTTAGTGTACTTTCCAGATCAGTTAAATTTCCAGAGCAACCATGAAACATTTTAGTTATGCATGATCTAAGTGAAGAGTTTGGGTCGTTAGAATCAAAAGAGAGTAATTGGTCGTTATCGCATTCAGAAAGCGACTTCATTAAAGTATTAAAGTTCATGAGTTTAGAAGCTTCAGATTCTATTTTAGAAATAGCAGTTTGGTATCGTGTTCCAATCTCTAAAATCAATTGTGAGAAAGAGTGATGTTCACAGTACAGCTCAAGACATCGAAATAGAGATTGACATACATATAACTGGTCTCTATCCACAACAGTTAGCTCATTGAACGTACATGGAAAGTTAAGAAATGGAACAAACAAATCACACGAGATGAGTAAATCGGTTAAAGACTTTGATATATGAAGTTTCCACTCATCAGCTGTTGGCTTTGCATGTTCCAGATTTAACGCTTTGATTAGCTGTAAAATATCCACATAAAGTAAGGCAGTATCACAATTACTTAAATCATCTAAGCAATCTTGCTCAATAATTTGAGAAGGAGTTTTGCTAGATTGTGACAATAGAACATTAAGAAGAGAAATAGCAGTTGCACCCATTGCGAAACCAACAATAGGAGTGACATTATAGGCAATCATTCCATGGAAATATCTAGATCTAAATATGGATGAATGAAACATAAAATTGTAAATAGGTACTTCAACTAGAGTTTGTAAGTTATGAATAATTTCAATCGTAGGACTACTACTTATAGGCTGAGTTTGTAAATTGACAAGACCTACAGCAGCACACTCTTCTACAGTATCATAAACAACTCTACTTTCGTCAATGTTTTCCTCACTTGAAGATGTATTATTAGAAGTAGCTGTAGAAATTGTGGACCACAAACTGTCCATAGTTGCTGAAGAAGCAGCACTAAAACTCTTTCGTAAAGAATGTGAAGGTAAAGATGCCCGTTTTTTGTCCTTAGCCCTTTTTTTATACGTTTCAGCCTCAGAAGAAGAATCTGTAGAGATAGAAGCAGCAGCCAATCTTGCCTTTGTTTTATATGGACGTCTTGGCTTAGGTGTAACACAGTGTACATAGCTGGTAGGATCAGCATCAGGACCAATCGGTGGAACAGTTGAAAAGGAACATTTGTACTTGTCCCATTTACACCTAGAGCAAGAGCCATACTCTGGAGACCACACACATTCTAAAGGACGTAAAGGGTTCTTAGAATGAGAAGCAGGATGTATTCTACAGCGATCACACTCTCTTGCAGGCCTAACACCTATTTTCTGTATAACAAGCGCAGTTTCTTGTAAAGTAGTAAGATCAGTCTTTTCCATAGCAAATCCAATTATATGAATTGATAAAAACCAAGATAAATTAAAAAGAACATGAAAAAGTATAAAGAAAGACAATACGGGAAGAGTAAAAGGACAAGAAAAAAGACAGAGAAATCCCATAGAGTTAAAAGTGTTAATCTCTTTACCCGATTAGGAAATTGTACAAACAACAAACTAAAATATATCCCATATCGCTGTTAACAAGGAGTGATAAGGTACTAAAACCAGGGCAATGCCTTGTACTAAAACTTTAAAACTTGAAATCCAAATAGGGCTGAAAATAGGGACACTTTAATTCAGATTTCCCTTTTCCTTAACTTACCGATTTGCCTATAACGGTTACTGTAAATTATATTTTCAGGATAAGTTAGATAATTATTAACTTATCCTATAACCGGTTAGGATATAATTATTAATTAACCGGTTATACATTTTTCATCTCACCAGACTCCGGATATTATATCAGTACTTTGACTTTGTTTTGTTGAATCCATATTTAAGGTATTTTTTATAAGCAAAGAATAAAACTACTGAAAGAATTGGCGCTTTCAGGAGAATATACTATAATTACAAAGAAGAGAAGCCCTTATTTATAAATATAGGAAACGGACAAAATGAAAGAAGCTGTAGGATTATATAGATCTTTGCTGAAGAATGGCAAAAAGTTTGCAGATTACAATTTCAGGAATTATGCTATACGTAGAACGAAAGATGCATTTATGGAGCATAAGTTAGAGACTGATAGTGACAAAATTTTAAGCTTATTGAAACAGGGGTATCAAGAACTTGAAGTTATGAAGAGACAAGCCACTATATCTCAGATGTATCATTTGTCAGAACAGAAAGTTGTTGACGATAGGCCATAATTGGAATGAGTTCACTATTAATATGTATATGGATTTGATATCAGAGTAAGAGTAAGAGTAAGAGTAAGGTTATGATGAATGAGTATATGCAAGACAAGGTTAATCATTATGAATTTATCTTACTGTGGTTGATTATTAGAATAATACAACTGCCACGGCTGTGTGTTGACGGACCAAGTAAATCCCTCATCGAATTGTTGTGTATCGTACTCTACTTGGATCTTGCTCTCTCACACCTTATAGTGCCCAGTTTATAACACTCCGCCCTTATGAGGTCCTCAAGTTTATTATCCTCTTTTCAATGTCACACTGTAAAGCGCCACTATCATTAGTAGTGTCACATCATAACGACAGAAACAGACGACTACGTGAGAGAGCATTCATTGAGTGGTTCAACAAATAACACAGACACCCAGTGATAATTAAATGTGTTTCTTGGATGCCTATACATATCGCAGCATAGCCCCATTCACAGCTATTTAAATGCATTACATTCTACGTTTTACTAGTTATATAAAATACTAAAAAAGACATTCATTGACATTTCCATAGATTGACGTTTTCACCGCCAGAATAATAGATTTCATACACGCTTGATTACAAACATTTAGAATTTCGCTATTCAAATACCATCAATATACAAACCATATCTATACATAGTACATTGTCATAGTGAAAACATTAGTATTTTAAGTGTATTAAATCCTTTGTGTAAAAAATGTATGATGGATACTTCGCCTTCTATTTTGGTTTCGCTGAGACCAGCTTAGATGTTAGAAGGGTAGAGCATCACACGTACCTTAGCACCAAAACTCTTAGGAGGCAAGTTGGTTCGGAAACGGGCACGGACAACACCAGACTTTCCATGAGAGCGAGCGATCTTTCCCCAGATGAATCTGACTTTGCTTTCCTTTGAAGCACGGGTTCTGTAGATAAAAACAACTCGCTTTCCAAAGTAGAATTGAGACTCTTCAGCAGTTGTAACACCCTCAATGCGTACTAGTGAAACATTGGGCTTTTGGGAACTCTTGCCCCGTTGGTATGATAAGTGCTTTCCCTTAACGTATACTATAAGAAATATTTATGTTAGTAATATATCCTTCAAACTATCAAGCTTTTACCAAAATATGCGTTTCTTCCTACTTCTATGATGATGTACATGCATAGTACAAGAAAAACCAAACATTTATGACTTCAATAAAGTGTATTTACTTACATTTTGCGTCCGACATGGCTGTATGTAGATTTGATGATTTGGTTGAGTTCTTTCGGATCACAATGTTGCTGCCATGTTTCTTATTGCTTGCAATCTAGCCTTATGTCGTGACTGCTAATTGCAGCTCCAACGTAAACCCTAAGCTAAAATGAGCACTAACTTCTTACTAAAACCTAAAACCCTCATCACTATAGTGACTTTGTTAAGGGCTAGAGAGGGAGAATTTTTAAAGGGTAAAGGGTTGAAAGATTTTGGACTTACTATATAAAGAGGTATCTGGTCCATATTTTTTTCTCTTTGACGACGTACTTCAGTATGTATTGACCTGTAAAGGTGAGAGCAAAAAGTAGAGCCAATTTTCTATTTGTTTTGTTTGTCTTTAATTGCTTTTTGTTTGCTCTTATCTTTACAGCACTTTTGTTTTTGCTTTTGTAAAGTTTGTAAAATTTTGGACGTATACTAACCCCTACTACAGTAGGATCATTTCTATAGGTAACGTCTCTCTTTGAGCTCCTCAAAAGAGCCACAGTATCCAACCTGGTTGATGAGGTGTATCCCTTGGCGCCGTAGCGTGAGACTAGAATTTGTTGCTCCTCGGGGTGACTGCTTATCACGATGATCACGTCCTATGTCGGCATGTATCTGTCATGGAAGGATGCGATAGGAGGCGTACAAGGCAGTCTGACAGGTTGGCTTTATATTTTTGTAAAGAATGTGTATTGTGGGTAGTTCATTAAATAATATTGATTAATTTGTTTACTTGGAGGTTGTAATGATTAGATATTAGAGATTATTTGTTTTGAAAGTAGTATAAAGCAAATGTAACAAAAATTTCCATATTTTTACCCGGTTTAGTTTTTATTTTTGCTATCCCATATCCCATATTTAAACGTTGCTTTGTTAATTTCATTGACATTTTAGCTGCCTGATTATTATCGAGAATCGAAATGCAAGATACCAATTCGATATCGGAGTCTATACTTTCTGCATCAAGGAAAACAGGAGCAGAAGCACGTAGGATTGCATTAAGACAATTTTATAAGACTCAAGATGAAAACAATGATATTTCAGCGACAGAGGCGGTAACTAAATCAGATCTTGATTTATGTAAAGGTTCAATTCAGATCAAAGAGCACGTAGACAAATGGATCAAAGAAGATCATGCACCTGACCTTTTATCTAAAGAAGTATTGCTTATTAAAGATATAAGTTCACTTGAAAGTGAAAGGAAAACGCTCGTTTATGATAACTATAGTAAGCTGATTAGAGCAGCGGATGTGCTTGCGAAAATGAACGATTCTGCTGATCCGTTAAGACCTATACTTTTCAATCTATATAAATCTATTGACAACACAAGTAATAACGTGGAGAATTTAAAGAAAACCTCAAGTATAGATGATTATAAAGGTTCTATTGAACTAATATTGAAGAAGTATATTAGCGACTTAAGCAGGAGTGGCTCGAGCGAGAAGATTGATGACATTAGAAGTATATTAGAAGGGTCTGGTATCAAATTTAATGATTTTGCGAAGAAATAATGGCAATATAGGTGAATTTATAAATATTTATATGGTTAGTGGTACAATAAACGTATAATTATCTGTAGTATAAGATAAGATAATTTGTAATGTTGGCAATTTTTTTCTTCCTCTGGGTGCGCTTATTTTTAGTATGTGCAATCTACCTGTTGGAAGTAGCAGGGTAAAGTAGTTACCAAGACAGGAAGCATCTCTCACTATGTTAAGAGTGTGATCAAGACAGGCAAGCTACGTACAAGAACTTAGTAAAATACACAAGAAACAAACATATGAATGATATAGGTAGATAGAATAGAGTAAAACATCCTCAATGTTAAAGAAGAAATTGAGAAGTATTTATATACTTTGGTATAATTGTATAGAACAAGGTACACGCAAATATCCCATAAGGTTTAGGTAACCATAGGGGTCAAATTCCAACACTACCAGTTAACGAATAATTTTTTTATTATAGGATATTATTACAAGCTCTTTAAGAAATATGATGGATATTTCTAAAGAAGCAGAAGAGCTTTATAGCTCTATGCTTGAAAGAAAAGAGCATATTTTTTCACAAGATGATCTTGAAGGTTTGACATCATGTAAAGATCCTCGAGAATTAATGAATTTGGCCCAAGAGCTTATGGATCATGATCTTGTTAAAATTGTTTTACAAGGACAAGATATTATGTATCAAGTGATTAGTAAGGAAGACGCCGCGAAATTAAGAGCAATGAGTGCTGAAGAGTCTATTGTATTTCGGTACATTGAAGCTTCAGGTAGAGATGGAATATGGACGAAAACTATTAGAGCAAAATCAAATTTACATCAAAGTGTTGTTCAGCGCTGTTTACGTTCTTTAGAGTCAAGAATGTATATTAAAGCAGTCAAATCTGTAAAGACTCCTACAAGAAAAATATATATGCTTGCTTCATTACAGCCTTCTATTGAACTTACTGGTGGCCCTTGGTTTACTGATTCAGAGTTAGATCAAGAGTTTATTGATGGCCTACTTAATATTGTATGGCTATTTATTGTTTCGAAAAGCTTCCCTTTAGGAGGAAGTGATCTTGAAGCTATAACGAAGCTACAATCCATATATGGTCCTAATTATAAAGGTTATCCTAGTATTGAAAGTATACATCAATTTGTTAAGGACAGTAATGTTGCAACTGTTGAATTATCAAGAGACGATGTACAGGCGCTATGTGACGTTTTAGTATATGATGGTAAAATCGATCTTCTGGAAGATGTTGGAGGGTATTGTGTAAGCATAGAGGCTATAGTAAGAGAGAATAAACTACAGAATGAGTTGAAACAAGAGGAGTCTGTGGGTTGAAAGTATTAAAGTCGCAGCTGTAAAACAGCCATAAAAACTAAAACACTATATGAAGAGGGGTGTTATGCTTCAAAATATTTCCGATGTTGCGAAAAGAAGTAACGAATACTGAGAAACAAATGGGTCATGTTATGGATAATGAAATTCACGAGTTTATGAGTTTTCCCTTCCGTTCTCTGTAGACTAATTTTGAGGGCAAAATCTACATGGTAAGCAACCACAAAGAGATAGAAAAAGAGTAATTAAAAAGTCACTTAGAATATGCCAAAAATCTTTCTAGAGTTCTCCCGTTCAGCTTCCGGAACCCAACCTTGAATATGTTCTTTAATCCTTTCCGTTGCTGTTTCCTGAGTGTACTGACGGCCAAGGGCTTCCAAAAAATTACCTTCGGGATCTATTAAATAAAAGAAAATAGAATGATCTACTAAATAATCTTGTCCTGGTTCTACCAGTGGCGGGGTAGAGAAGTATACTCTGTATGCTTTGCACATTGATTTAACAGCTGAATATGTTCCAGTCAAGCCAATTATGGTGGTATCAAATTCTTCCAGATAGTTCTTCATCATTTCAGGAGTATCTCTAGCAGGATCGCAAGTAACAAAAACTGGCTGTATTGGCATATCCTCTTTCTTGAGCTCATTCTTTATATGAACAATTTTATCCAATTCCTCAGGGCATATATCAGGACATAGAGTAAATCCAAAGTAAATCAAACTGAAGTTTCCTAGTAAATCTTTTTCTGTGAAAGCTTTACCTTCAGTATCTACCAGTTTAAAAGGACCTCCAATATTCGGCTTGCCTATCGTTTTATTCTCATCTGCTAGCCTTTGCAAGTCAAGTCGTTTCTTTTCTTTTTGAAAAATATATGTAAGCCCAGCACCAACAAAAACAAAAAATACAGCAGCCTTCCAATTAAATAATCCTAACTCAGCTTTCGCTTTGGCTTCATTGGGATCTTCACTAGAATTGTTCAATGGCTTTCTTGAAATAATATATCTGTCTGCAAGACCTTTAGACTTTTCAGATTCCGTAGGACCATTACTATTCCATCTACAATATACGTTTGAAATATGTATATTGGATGATCTTAAAATCAATCTTCGAAATGCGGAAGAATTCAATACTGAATTCCTAATCATTCTGTAACACAATTACAATCTCCTCAACTTCTACCAAAAATTCTCTATTATTGCACAAGCCAAAATTTAAGTGTAAACAAAACAGACAGTTCTATAAGTATACTCTGCAGAATATAATGGCAAGGTATAATAATATATAGAAGAAAGTCCTCGGAGAGCATAAGATTATATCAACTTTACCTCAATAATATAGGGCAACAAGGGCTTTTCAAAGTTAAGATAACGAAATCATCGAGTTCTCCATTATAGCAACCCTACATAAAACAGAGGCAATACGAGAGAAGTAAACGTACCTTATTGTTCACACAGAAAGAGATAAAAAGGAACTTTTATATTAAAGTTCGATATTTCAATAGTTAGAACGAAATTTGTAGATTAATTTAAGATAAAGAGCGAACACTAAGTACGGAAGGAAGACATGGCTATCCTTGACAGTGAAATCGGCTCCGAGCTACTTGCTTCGTATGAGTCTGATTTTAAAGTAGCATATGCAGAGTTGTCACAGAAAATTGATCAATCTACTGAATCACTCGGAGAAGCAAAAAAAACTGCTTTATCGAATGCTGAAAATGTTCTTGCTGATGTTAAGGACGTCATTGATCAGATAGCTCTAGAGATTCAGAATATACCTTCAGGAAGTCGTCCGAAAGCAAATTCTCGTTTGAGGGAATATAAGAATGAATTTGAGAAGTCAAAAAAAGAGATTGGAAGATTGCAAGATGCTGTTATGAAATCTCAACTTTTTGGTACCGAAAATGTATCTTTATCAGCATATAATCAAAGACAACAGCTACTTTCTGACACAGACAGGCTAGAGCAATCTTCTGACAGGATTAGGCAATCACAGCGAGTAGCAAATGAGACTGAACAAATTGGGTCAAGTATTTTGATGGATTTACGAGGTCAGAGGGAACAAATTGTGAATTCTCGTAATACACTTCTTGAAGCTGATGGCTATGTAGATCATAGCGTTCGAACTTTGAAAGGAATGGCTAGAAGGTTGGCTACAAACCGTATTATTAGTGTTGCGATCATTGTTGTTCTCGTATTGTTGATTTTGCTTGTTATTATCAGTAAGTTTTGGTAAGGTTATTACGTTTCTAAGGTCGCACATCTTGAATTATATTTTCGTGCATAAGTATTTCTATTAAGCTTTTATTTCTTTAAAGGTTGTATCATTTACATACATAAAAATATCTAATTCACAGTAACGTAGGTAATATCGGTCACGAAAGAGCCTGCGAAGGCGACCCGGCTCCTAAATAGTTTAGAACCATATCTAATGATTCTTCTGATAATTCCGGTATTTCAGCCATTGAAGGGAATAATTTCCAGTACAAACTTGGATACTCTATATGAAGAGTATGAAGCAAAGAATCTTGTAACTTCTTAGAAATAACCCAATATCGTTTTGTAGTATCTAAGAACTTGTTTAAAACATTGAATTCTAATTCTATCATACTTGTCTCCTCATCATAAGTTGTGTTTCTCTGTGATGTAAGAACAGAGTAATACTTCATAAGAGTAAAAAATGCAGAAGCAGTACTGCACACAAGAATAGGGGAATAATCAGCAGCAGATATATGTGTTAAAATAGAACAAATAGCAAAAGCTGAATCTACACATCGTCTGGTGCTCATTATCATTTCGGGAGTTGTCAAAATACTAGGATCAGGACGATGCATAGTTTCCGAACCATTACAACGAACTTCAATACCAGATATCTGTCTTAGAGAAGAAAGAGGAAAGTGTATATATATGCAAGTAGAAAATAAAGCAACAGCGGCCTGAAGAACTCCATGATCGATGTTACCAAGAATATCCACTAATTGATAAGCATCAGGTCTTGAAAAATCAAACTTAGCTCTCCATTCTGAATATTTTAAATCTAATCTTGACAGGGTTTTCAAAGAAGAATGAGGGTCTCGTCTATATTTTACGGCCTCACTGACAAACTTAACAACATCATGTCGGATGGAGACGGAGTTATAAGGTAAATCTATGACAATTAGATCCTGTACCAGATACTCTGGCATTAGAGGATCAGAATTATAGAACATTGAAGAAAGAGTATCACAGTAGTATACTTCCAATAGTGTATTATTGTAGGCAGTCATAAGCTCAGTTTCAGGAACAGATCGCAAACGCGGAGAGTCCCATAGCTCAGGATAAGTTTGAATCATTGTATCAATTTCAGAACGTAAGCGATTGGCCAGCTTAGAATGATTTTGTAAGAGTGCCTCAATCATATAGACATACATAGCTTGGACAGTTACAAGATCTTTTACTGAAGTCGAGAATGGCAATGAAAGTTCAGTAGAATCAGCTTGATGAATGAAAGAACTTGCAACAGCTGAATCACCATTTAAGTCAACATCTAAAAAGCCCGAGCCTCCAGGCGGCATAGTTTTTGCACTTATTAGTGCGATAATAAGGTCTAGGAATTGAGAAGAGCTTTGGTTGACATACTTTCGAGGAAAGAGAATAGGATGAGAAGGTTGGAAATGAGTGTAGTACCAGCCGATCAAATCGCCTATAACAGCCGACTGTCCATCAGAGCCGCCCATTAAATCATGAATCAAATTGTTCGGAGATCCGTTAGCTTTAACTAAGGAGTTCAATGCGCTACTAAGATCAGGACTTATTTGATAGGAAAAGTTATCAACGTCAGATTTAGAAGACAAGTAAGTGCTGATAGTATTGCCACCGTTTCTGCGGGGCAGAAAAGACAGACTTGAATCAGGGAGGTCTGATATATCTTGGATATCATCTAAATTTGTCGAGGATGATATAGTTGGCATAGGAGCAGGAGTATCAGGCATTGGGGTAGTAGTTAAAGAAGATGAAGTCGATCTAGTATTTGAATTACTCGGACTGTTAATTCTAGAAGTAGAAATAGAGTTATCAGGATTTTGCACTTTTGGTTTTCGAATACGACTTCCTCCTCGTCGACTAACAACAAAAACGCACTCGGTTTCATGTTCTAAACAATATTTACATTTTTCATCATCCGGATTAGCCTCACACCTAATATGTCGCTTCCTACAAGTGAGACAAGCTCTTGAAGCTACTTTTAATGGTTCATTCCGTGACATTTGTTAATACTAACTTTACAAGCCAACAGGTATGTCTAAATTAGGAGAACAATAATTTGAAGAACAATAACAGCTTTTGAACAAAGGCAAAAAGAGATTTTAATTATAAAATACCAAAAACAGAAGAACCGGAGTAAATGAAAATTTAAAGAATTCTCTTATGAGTCAAAGTCCAAATAGAAGTGTGTAAATGTATTAAGAAGTTGAATAGATCAAGATTCATACGGAATGGAGCTTGCTTTATAAGAGCCAGAAGTTACCTAAATATGTATCTCTAACCGGTACGGGAATGTAGCTCGATATATATGAAAAGGTTAACTTTACTTAAGAATTACTGTTATGATAAGTTAATCATTAGTTTTATCCTCTGTACTATCGACTATATCCCATATACAGGCAATGTTTAACCGTTATTATCCCACAGCTATATAGAATAAAATTGACAGTTTTGACAAATCAAAGCTATAATCACGCTGATTGACATATTCTAATTTTCATTAAAGTTTCCTAAAAGTGGATGATATCATAGAAAATCAATGCACTTAGTCGGATTGGTGTAGAACTTTAACTAGGTATACAAGCGAAAATTCAAAACCCGCTAAGCATATTGACGGGGTTTCAAATATTTAGGTTCGCAAGTGACTCATGTCCTTGAATGGTTTTTGGAATTGAACTTCAAAGTAAAAGTGAATATTTCTTTAACTCTCATTTGTATAAGGTGATTGATGCTGACGTGTGCTTTACAGAGAATGCGATTGAGTATATAGCTGTTAGTGCAAATGTGGGAGCACTGCGTCTTCTTTCTCCATTAATTAAGAGTATCCGAGAAAGCTTTAAGACTTCAATATAGCTCCTACTTACGCGACTTTACTTGTTAATTTAAGAGAACATTATAAGGCATGAACTTTATCCTATACTAATTATAATTAACTTCGATCAATGTAGCGTTTTGTTTATAAGGCCTATCCCACGCATACTCTGAAACAAAAAAACTACTGATAGAAGCATACGATTGTATAATGTAGATGTTGCCTATCCTACAATGCGAGCAACAGACATGCTGATTATCTACAAAGCATAGTTTAGAGAGTAAGGTGTTCCTCAAAAGCTCACTAACTCAACCGTTAGTAAGAATCTTTACATTATCACACACTCTACGTCCATGAGATACAGGTGACTCGAACGGAACAGAGATTACAGTGGTCATTATACAACAAGATATGAAAATATCTCATGCTTATCGAAATATAAAATTTAATGGCATTAGGAGATAGATAGATTGTGGGATATATTCTAAAGTGGTTGTAGCAGTTATGACTGACATGCGATTGACGTATAACCTTAAGATAGACTATTTCTTTTGTAACAAAACATCAATCACCGAACCATACTCATTGAAGTATGAACAGAAGCCCATAACTAAAAATGCCAAATTAAATTATACTAACAGCTCAGGGGATTGAAATCCTCGTGTATATAAACTGAATGAAGTTCGCTCCTGTTTCTTATACACATTAAATTGAAACTATACTCATTTAGCTGATTAAATACTTCTTTAGCTATTTAACTATGATTCAAGCATTTTCGTGGAAGAATATTAACGCTGTTGTGCCTGATGGGGAGTCACCTAAACAGATATTAAGCTCTGCTAGTGGTTGTCTTAAAGCCGGACAAATTCTTGCTCTTATGGGCCCTTCTGGTAGTGGTAAAACTACTCTGTTAAATATACTTGCAGGCCGCAAAGCAGGTGCTCAAATAAATGTATCTGGAGATGTTCTGGTAGATGGTTCTTCTGTATCTTCTGCTCAGTTTCGTAAGATTTCAGCTTATGTTGAACAAGAAGATTCTCTTCTTGGAAGCTTAACTGTTCATGAAACCTTAGACTACACTGCACGTCTTGCAGGTATCAATAAGACTGTCAGAAAGGACCTCGTGACTGAGTTAACGTCTGCATTGGGTCTTCAGGAGCAAGCAAACGTTCTTATAGGAACCCCTCTTTCTAAGTCACTATCCGGAGGGCAGAAAAGAAGAGTCAGCACTGCTGCTCAACTTATTACGTCTCCTTCTATTTTATTTATGGATGAACCAACAAGTGGTTTAGATTCAAAGGCATCATATGAAGTAATCTCTCATGTCAAGAGTCTCGCAATAAAGCATAACATGATAGTAATAACATCTTTACATCAGCCATCGACCTCTACATTTGAGCTGTTTGACTATGTCGCATTCTTGACTGGAGGTAGAACGATCTATTATGGCCCTGCTCTAGAAATTGAAAACTATATGACAAACTCTGGATATCCTGTCCCTCCCCAGTTTTCTTCTTCTGAATATGTTCTCGAGCTTACTAACAAAGATTTTGCGACTGAAAATCAAGATATTATAAGCGAGCTTGAATCTCTATGGAACGAGAGAAAATTAGAATACGTCAATTCTGACTGTGAAAATTGTGGAAAGATTGAAAACAACCTCAGCGAAACAACTGGCTCGATGAAGTACGTTTCTGGATTTCAATCAGAAATAAGCAAGTCTACGATTCTGCTACAAAGACTTCTTCTTAAATCAACCCGAGATCTGCTTGCGTACCATGTTCGATTAATTATGTATCTTGGACTTGCGATTCTTATGGGGACTGTATGGCTACGTCTTGGAAGCAACCAGGACTATATACAACCCTTTACTAACGCTATTTTTTTTTCAGGTGCCTTCATGTCTTTTATGGCTGTGGCATATATTCCTTCCTACTTGGAAGATTTGAGAACATACAAAAGAGAAAGAGCCAATGGAATGTATGGCGCAGGTGCCTTTATGATTTCTAACTTTGTCATATCTGTCCCGTTCTTGTTCTTAATTTCTTTGGTGTTTTCCATTGTGACATACTTTTTAGTGAATTTTAGACACAGCGGATCTGGTTTCTTTAAGTATGTAATGTGGCTTTTCTTTGATCTTCTTGCCGCTGAATCTTTAGTTGTTTTTATAACATCTCTAGTTCAGAACTTTGTGCTTGCGCTTGCACTTACAGCATTTGCAAATGGTATGTGGATGAGTGTAGGTGGCTTCTTGATGCCGGCAAATCTGTTGAATGATTTTTGGTACTATACCGTCTACTGGATTGACTATCAAAGATACGTCTTCCAAGGTATGATGTTTAACCAATTTGAACAAAGTATCTATGAATGCGACTCATCATGTCATTGTTTGTATGCTTCAGAATTGCAAAACCAATGTCAGATTGCTGGGACTGCCGTGCTTCAGAATGTTGGGCTTGGATCAAGTAATGTACCACTATGGATTGGTGTTCTTTTTGCTATTATTTTTGGGTATCGGATATTGACTTTGCTATACTTACATTTTCGCCCTTAAACGATTGCTTTATGGTAGATAAAAATATACCAGCTCTAATTTGATTTCCATACCTATTAGCGATAATTCGTCTTTGGTTTTACTTTTCAGCTCAATTGCTTGTCTATATTAGCTATTTTACAATTACTTTATTTATAGAAGTTCGTAAATTGCAAGTATTTTCTATATTTCATGTTGCATTCTTACAAGCCTAAGTTCTCTAACTGGTTTTAAAAATTAAATAAAACATTAACCGTTATAATATTATAGTATAGGAGAGTTAACTGGCTTTGTAAGATGCAAGCTTTTCTACTCTCCAGACAAACCACTGGCAAACGTATTCTAACCGTTTACAAATCTAAACTTCACACCCTATTTCAGAGCTTCTAAATTATCATGTAGAGTCATTATAATTTCCATTTACGTTCGTAGCAGAATAAATATCTTGTTTTGTTTAACTTCGTTTCAATGATAATACATTAATTGCTGGAGGGCCTAGAAATACTAATAACGGAGCAGCTCTGCGTTGCCAATATTGTATTGATCTTTATCTCATGTACTCACATATTATATACAGAAATATCAACCCATTATCTATGTATGAATCAGACCAAGTACACAAAGCCAGCTATATGGGATAGTTAGGTTCACAAGGCTGACTAAGAAACCGCCAACATAGCAGCAACAACATCAGCAGCTTTTTCAGGAGTCATGGAAGAAGAATTCATTGCCAACACTTTGCATCCATTCCACAGACTATTCGTAGAGTTCATAACTATGCCATTGAAACCTAAAATCATTATATCAGGATGAAGAGCCGTCCAAAAAGGACGAGTGGCAGTAAGAACATCAACACCTAAACGAGCTCTAGCATAAGCATAAGTAGAGGCATAATTAATAACAATAACATTTTTACCATTATGCATCAAACCTTGAATTTCATTTCGCATGTCTATGATGGCAGAAACTTCGTTTAAATAATGTGAATGATCAGTAGCTGAACATAACCTATTAGCGCTAGCAAGATATTGATCGACTCTCTGAGAAGCATCAATTATAGCAACATTATTAGTCTTTTCAATAAGAGTTCGAATGAATTTTTCACGCAATTCCGAATCCGGTATTCCTTCTAAGGTCACAAAAGCTCGATCAGAGACACCTGTAGACTGAAGGATTTTTGTTAAGTTTTGAATTACATCAACAAGTATCTTTCTATAGGCATCCCATACTAAGTCAGGTAAAACAGGAGAAGAATTATCAGGGGAGGAGCAATTAGAAGAGTTAGGAGACCTAACTAAAGTAACAGATGAAGATGAAAGATCTGGAGAGTTAGTGGAACCAGTGTTCGTAAAAGGAGGCAATCGGTTAAGCATATTAAGTGATGAATTTTTTGGCGATTGATATTCCATTTTAGCAACTGAAAGATTCCAGTTATGTAGGTGATTTCTTGAGTTCATATCAATAAAAGAGGATTGAGAATGTCTCACAGGGCCCAAAGGCACGTTTCTATATAGGGGAAGCTGACGAGGTAAGCTTCCACAAGGGTGAGTATCACCAGGAGGTAGAGAATAAGGCACCTTATTAGACAAAGATTGATGGAAAGAATGTGATGGGAAACCCACAGGATAAACCATCACATTGGAAGGGGGTGCAAAATGATTAGGATGAAATGTAGTAGTGGTAGGAGAAGGAGACTGCATTGGGCCAGCTAGCATGGAAGAAAGAGACATTCCAGTAGAAACAAAAGATTCGGAAGATCTTCTGTAAATGGAAAGAGGAGGAAGAGCAGATATAAGGGGTTGTCTTGTAGATTGTACAAGACAAGTGGGCGCTGAAGCGGTAGAAGAAGAAGATGTAACAGAGGCGCCAGAGACAGAAGAAGAATTAGAAGGTATAGGATCTCTAGATGCCTTGAGATCATTAGACCAGCGGCCAGACTCAGAGGTAGGAGAGTAGTTTAATGAAGAGTCAGAATGAGCTTCCAAAGAATTAGCAGTTAATTCAGAAGTGCGGTACTGGCGACGAGGTCTGTACTTATACTCAGGAAATCGTACTTCGTGGTATTTCTTCTCTTTGATACTAAGTTTCTGCCAAATAGATCTCTCTTTAGGGCAAAGCTCTTTCCAGAGGCGTCCCACAATCTTTGAGATCCCAGGCACAGTTTTATCCGGATATTCAGTTCTGATTTTGTTATAGTTATACTGGCGAAATAATATGAAAGCATTGCGAGGTCTAGGAATTCTATTGGTAACAGAAGGCCCATTGGCAACACCAAGATCATCACTTAGCTTGTTCACTCTTGCATCATCATCAGCTGTCAAGTTTAGAGCGTCCTCAGGAGAAGATGCTGATATCGAAGCAGCGTCCGAGTCCATCTCAGAAGGAAGAGTCGGATGTTTTCGAGTTTCTATAACAGATTTAGATGAAGCGTGATCCGTGAGGGGTTGAGAAGAATCAAGTGCAGCGATAGATTGAGACAAGGTGTTAGTGGTAGCAGCTGACATCTTTATTTGGAAGTGATGGAGCTGTAGCTGAGTATATGTGTAATAAAAGAATCACAGTAAGGGAATGGCATGAACCTTTTGTTGAAAGAGGAGAAGTTATACAATACAACAAGTCAGACTATGAGCCATTGCACGTGAGAAAAAATTAAAAAAATTCAAAATCTGGGGAGCAGGATATTGAGCAGTTTATATATAGATGGAAGGTCAAAATCATGAATATAGTTTGATTGCTCGATCATTATTTGTATATAGGGGAAGAACAAACTATTGGGAACATTATTCCATAGATCATTAAGTTAATTATAAGTTAATTTAGTGCTAAAAACATATTTATTATTAAGGTAGTTATCTATTCTATAGTCAGAAAATCAACTATCTATTGAGCATCCTATATAGAACTTTAAAAAAAATAAAGTTTCAGACAGTAAAGTTTTTTTTTTCTTTTCCTTCTTTTCTTCTATGTAAAGTGTCATTAAAAGCTAAGTCTAAGAAATTAAGGTTCTAATACTAGGAGTTGAGCGGGACAGGTAGGTGGAGAAACTGAAAAGTTTATTTTAAGCTCGATATTTTATTCTATGGGATACATCTCTTTTTCTCCAGGCTAGCACATGCAGTGTTTAGGATAATAAGGTTATCTACAATTCTTTATTCCCCGAAAAGCCACCCCGGAGCTGGAGTAGACTGCCATTTTGACAGTTCAGTCCTAATTGGGATAAAGTTAAGGTTTTTAATTAAGTAATAAGGTTTAAAGCTTATATGCACTTTATACACTGTAA
>JAKUBJ010000079.1:0-50301 GCA_030566855.1 Tortispora sangerardonensis | reverse complement strand
TGAAGGTAACAGGACGATTGGACATCTGTTGCTATGGACTTTGGTTTGATTTGTAATTTCTAACTTACAAACCTTATTTTATTTTTTTTTGTAAATCCTTAAATTACAGATAATTTTGTATGTACGTAATCACTAATAAATGAAGAATTTCATAACCTCGTCATTCGTTTACTTATTACTACTTCTAGATCTACTGTTTTGATACGTAATTTTCTGGATATTTCAAGTACTAGATTTTTCCGATTCTTTTATATACAATTTTTCCATCCTATTTATATTCATTTTGGCTTATATAAAAACAATGCATTCTATTAGTAAGCAAATTTCAATCAGATTAAACCGATTTCGACATAATTATAGTTTAGCGCCCAAACCTTAATTAAATTTTGTACTACAAAATTTATATTCAAGGTTACTGAATAAATCATTCTTATCCTATAAAAACCATATCACATTACAACTGGCTTTACAATTTTACGAATAACAAAAACCCGTAAAGCGCGGTCTTTTTTCTACGCCTCTTGGCTTTTAGTTTTGTATAAAAACCTATACGCTACCACTTAACTGTTATATAAAGGATAAGCATTCATACTATCACTCTACATATTCAAATATCATACTCTTCATTCACATATACTCTATATCTTCACATACTCTACATATTCACATATAACGGTTACTCTTTATTCATATATCCCTTTATATACCTCTCTCACATATTAACATATTAACATGCCTCCTGCTCTAAACGCTGACTCTTTACGTGAAAAACTTATAAACTTACCTGAAACTCCTGCTTCAAGTTCATGCTCTTCAACTATAACTTCTTCTCCTTCTGAATACTCTGAAACTTTAGAAATACCTACTACTTCCTCTTCTTTATACTCTACACAATCATCTCATACTTCAAAAGCAATATCTGTTATTGCTAATGAAGCATCTGCCCTTATTCATCTATTACACCTATGGAAATCAAACTCTTTTGCTCAATCACAATTTGACCTCGCTACAAACTTAATACTAAAGTCTATTAATTCAAATAATAAAATAATAATATCCGCTATTGGAAAAAGTGCTACTATCGCAAATAAACTTGTTGCTTCTCTTGTATCTTTAGGTATAACTTCTATATTCTTACATCCTTCTGATGCTTTACATGGTGATATCGGTATAATCAAATCAGGCGATGTATTATTATTAATATCTGCTTCTGGTGGTACTTCAGAACTATTATCTTTATTATCACATGTTTGTGTTGATGTACCTATTATAACTCTTACTACAGATATCAAATCACCTCTTGCTGTTGCTTCAAGTGCTATAATATGGACCGATATACCAAATGAATTATCTGAACGATCTACATATGGAATAACGATGCCAACAACATCATCTACTTTAGCATTATCTGCATCGAATGCACTTCTTGTTACTGTTTCTTCTGCATTATATCCTAATGACTCTGAAAGGATGTCTAATTTTTTGATCAATCACCCTGGTGGTACAATTGGTCTTGATACGAGGTCTAAATCTACTCCACATCTTTCCAAGGGATTATAGGATATTAAGTATCTAATATTTATTGTACTTTTGTACTTTTGTATTATTCATGCGTTGTACATTGTAGTGTTTACGTAGGTGTTTACATAAACACCTACATTCATTGTACATTCAGTAGACTATTTTGTAACCTTCTTCTTTTGCCTTTCTTCATCATATTGTTTGGCCATTGCCTGTAAATACATCGTATGTTGCATTAAAAACGGATTCATAGCAGGCAATGCTGGTGCTGCTTCCTTTGTTTCACTTCCACTGCTTTTAGGTTTGTCTTCAACCTTTGCAATCTTTTTAGTATTCTCATAAAGCTCTGTAGCTTCCCTTTTAGAACTCTCTACTTCTGTATCTTGATGACTCTTTTTATAATCTTCTACCTTCTTAAGAGTCTCTTTATCTTCAATTAGATTGTCAAGAAGAACATCAGGAGTTTGACATTTAGGACAAACAAAGTCTGAGTTCAAAAGTTCTTGTTCAATCGCTTCTCTACTGTATGTGGTTTTACAGCATGGTGTCTTTACAGGATCTTCAAATATACAACCTGTAAGTGGGCATATTAAAGATTTATCAGTAGGTATTATCCTTGCAGCACCTTGAGCTTTAACCTTTTGTTGATATGTATCCCATGAAGCTTGATCAGCTAAAGCTACTACATATTCACCAGATGCATTCATCATAACAGTTTTAGAAGTATCATCTTCTAAAGGTTTATCAACAGTTTTCAAATAACTTTTAGGAATGCCAGCAGTTCTTCTAATCATTTTACCTTGTAATAAAGGATCACTTGCTTGTGGACATACTTGAATCCAATGACCCTTTTGTCCACATCTAAAACATACATAATAATCAGGTGGTGGATAATCAGGAGCAGGTCTTAATAATGTTTGATTTGGTCTATATATTGGTTGACTTTGTGCCATATGTTTTTGTGTTTCTGTCCATTGTTCTTGTTGTGCTGAAAACATAGCATTTAATCGATCTTCTTCTGAATTACCAATTGTAAGTGTATTTGTAGTTTCATTATTTCCTTCATCTGTTTTCGCTTTATATTTTTGAAATATTGGCATTGCTCCACTAACATACCTTACAGCATTATTTTTATTCGATTTTGATCCTGGTCCTCTTATAACTATAATACTTGAACTTCTTGGTATAATAACAGTATCATCATCATATTCTTCATTTGTATCAGTATTATATATTTTCAATTCAAAATCAGTACCATCACCAAGTTGATTAGCTAGTATAATTTCACGTTTTATTTCAAATACTGAAATACCTGTACCATCGAATGTTATTCTTGATGATTCAACTTGTGATCGAAATCTATAATATACTGAAGAGGACATAATAAACTAACAGATCTATGTATACGAAAATGAAGAAAATAAGATATATGAGATAGTTGGTGAATAGTTGGTATGTAACAGTTGGTAGTGAATTGCATCGCTTACATAAGCTTACATAACTTACTGTCATACATCTACCCACAAACATAATGGATCTGAGTTTGTATACTCATACTGATGGTCTACTAATACTTTCATCAAATGATTCATTATTATTTAAATATGATGGTACTGTTATAACTCATCCCTCTTATAGCACATTAAATCAACCACTTACATCTTATGGTATTCTTGGTATCCTTAAACTTGACGTCCATTATCTATTCTCTATATCTGATATATCTATAGTAGCTACTATTGCTGGCAAAAGTATCTATAAAATTACTGATATATCAATTATACCACTTACTCCTGAATCTTTATCAACTATATCTAATACTGATTCTGATCCTTCATCTGACGACTCTATTGATTCATCCGATGTACCCTTTGTATCAAAGACTTTAAGAACTATACAACAGTTGATTCTTAAAGGTTTCTACTTCTCCTTAGATCTTGACCTAACAACTTCCATCAGTTGTCAATACTCTGATATTATCTCTAATACTTCTACAAATACTTATAGATCTTCTTTCATATACAACTGGAATATATCTTCTTCCTTTATTCATACTCCTTTCTTTATACCTGTTATATGTGGTTATGTATCACAATTCTCTCTTCCTTGTAATTCCAATAATACACCTGTTGATGCAAAGTTAACTCTCATTTCTCTAAGAGGCTCAAAACGTCCAGGTTTACGATACTTACGAAGAGGTATAGATAGTAGAGGAAACTGTGCTAATTGGGTTGAAACTGAACAACTTATAGAATACATTGATCCTACTACTTCTACCCTTAAATTATTGGGTTTTATACAAGTAAGAGGTTCTGTACCTGTATCCTTTACACAGAACCCATATCGTCTTCAACCAACTCCTAAACTTACTCAACCTTTATGGTCTATGGTTGATACTTTTAGTAATCATTTTTTTAAATGTAGAGCTAAGTTTGGTGATGTATTTGCTCTTTCTTTGGTTGAAAAACATGGTAGAGAAGCTGAATTAGGTGAAGCTTATAGAAAGCTAGCACAACGTTGTAGAATTAATTTCGAATGGTTTGATTTTCATGCTCAATGCAAAGGAATGAAATTTGAAAATATTTACCAACTTTTAGATGGTCCTGTTGGTGAAGCTCTATCTTCATTTGGTTGGTATGATTTAAGCAATAATAGAAAGCAGTTAGGCGTAATGCGTGTTAGCTGTGTAGATTGTTTAGATAGAACTAACGTTGTTGAAAGTATGTTTGGTAGGTATATGCTTAACAGAATACTTGAATCTAATAACTTACAATACACTGCTGAAGATGAAAGTACATATGCTTTAAAACATCTATGGGCTGACAATGGTGATGCTATATCTTTACAATATTCTAGTACTGCTGCACTTAAAGGTGATTTTACTAGAACAGGTAAGCGAAAATATAAAGGTATTGTAACTGATGCTATGCTTACTATGAACAGATACTTTAGAGCATTGTTTGGTGATTTCTTTGCACAGAGTGTAATTGATTATTTCATGGGTACTGTTGGTTTAAAGGTTTTTAAAGAATTTCAGACTAGTTTAACTTCAACTGATCCTGCTTCTTGTTTTCCTTCTGCTCGTGAAACTTTAATAGATATGGCTTCAAGTGTAATAGTTGGATCAACTATTTCAGAAGAACTTATAGGCGGCTGGCCTATGCTTAGTATTGTTAAAGATAAGTTTTTATCTGAGACTACACAAGATTGTATATTACTTTTGACTGATAAGAATATTTATATATGCAGGTATCGTTGGCAAAGCAAAGGTGCTTTTGAAGTTGTTCCTATACTACTAACTTCGTTACAGTCGATTCAATATGGTACTTATTATATTGCTGGTTATGTTAATGACACTGATGATTCTAATCACAATATGGGAATAGTCTTTCGTTATAAGAATGATAATAGATCATATATTCATTCTATAAAGTTCCCTTCTTATATGGAATCTTTACAATGTAAGGTTATAGTGAATCAGATACTGGATACATTAGATTCACATGTGTTGGTTATAAATGATGATATAGAACCATTAAAGGCAAGAAATGGTATTGTTAGGTCTTTAAGTGAATGGGTTATGAGACAGATATGGACATAACCTCTGACATTCTGAGACTGTCGTAAGACAGTCTTACTCTCTTTTTGTCTCGCTGTACTCTTTACTCAAGACTCTGTCCTTATTGTCTCAGTATGACAGTCATAGCACTGTCATCCTAACACTATCTTCTTAACACAAGACTCTCTTAAGACTTTCATTTACATTTTAATTTATTTAATTACTTAATAGCACATTTTACAATACATTTTTACAGAAAATTATAAAATAATATACATTTAATAAAATCTACATACAAAATCTTAGGAATGTACTTTATATACAACTTTTACACTAGAGTTCATAGCGATGTGACGCAGTGGAAGCGTGCAGGGCTCATAACCCTGAAGTCCGTAGATCGAAACTACGCATCGCTACCATCTTATTTTTTTTGAATATTGAATTAAATATTTTTAATATATTGAATATTCTCATATTTTTATTAGTTAAACGCCTCATGCTTTGCCTGATGTCGTAGCACTGACTTATGGTCTCACAATGGCTCTACTTAATCTATGAACTAAGGTTCTCAATCACTGTTCTCTCTAAGCTGATTCAAAGATGTCTATTACTCTTACACATCTCCTATGATCTATAATAATTACAATAAGATATCCTCCTTTATATTACAGTAACCCATTTCACTGTGAACTGGCACTCAATGCTCCATCTGATCCACTGAATCCAATAGACTCCATAAGTGTATCTATATCTTGCCATAATGGAATAAAAGGGGTAGCAATACTTGGATTGTCATCTGGCAAAACAACATCAATAGGATGAGGTTCATCAATATCAAGATTACTTGTTTCACTTCCTTCTCTTCCTTCTAACATCTCACTTGCTTGTACCCTTGCGTATAATGACGGACTAACTGGCCCTTCATCACCATTATTTCTGTTTGGATCAGCATTTCTTTCCGCTCTAGCATCTTGATTTCTAGCTATCACTATTAGTTTATGTGAACCAAATCGTGACCTGTAAGCCCATAGACAATCGTATATTATACTCATAGGACCTCTTGTACGAACACTAATATTAGGCTTCATTAATGGCTTTGATCCGTATGGTCTGTCAAGTATGTCTTGACTTTTCCAAAAATGACTTAAAATTCTAGAAAACTTTGCACCTAAATCGTTCTCTCTGAATGAATACTCTTTGATGATTATAGTACAATCATGAAATAGTTTCTTCATTTTAGTCAATTCTTCAGTATCAATAAAAGACATTGCTATAAGTCTTACAATTATACACATTGATAAACAAAGTCCAAAAAAGTACATAACCATTGCATGACTAAGAAATTTAGGGTGAGTAATTTCAGCTTTAACAAAAAGCTTCATAACTTTAAGTGCTGATCCATATGCTATTGCATATTTGTCTTGACTCAATTGTGGAGAAGAAGGGTCATAGTCAAGAAGATAGAGCCCATGTAAAGCAGATCTACATAATTCTATTGATATTTGATCTGTTACTTCCAAATCTGGATAAAGTGATTCTAAAACATCAATATTTGCAGATATAGAACGTATGAGTCTATCGCGCTCTTCTTGGCCATCTACAGTTTGCTTTTCTAGCATTTCATAGGGTATAGCCTTTTGCAATTGGTCAAATAATTGAATACACCTTGTATGGAATTGTATCTTTGAAGGAGTTGAAAAAGTATCTGAAAGTCTTAATGTCTGAGTGACAGTAGTATCGAATTGAGTAAATGAAGGGAACCCAAATGCAAAACTAGTATATTGAGAAACAATATTACAAGAAACCCAAGTTCTTACAAGCTCTACTAATTCATTTGAGCCTGGATTAATCCTTACTCTGTCGAAATCTTGAGTACGACCAGGTCTATGAAGACCTATACGTGTAGCAGTGAACATAGCAAGTCCAGCAGTTGTCCAACTAGTAACAGATGTTACAGTATAGCAAGCAGGTGGCCATAGTGTGTATATTAAAAGAGCCTGTACTGAGTAAACAGAAGGTAAAGGAGGGAATGGCTCTATAGGATGAACGAAAGTTGTAGCGATAAGGAATCTTAACTTCAGTGCCAATTTATCGTACATTGTAATTTGATTTGGTATATCCGCTCTTCTTAAAGCAGTAAATATAATAACCCAGAATAATAAAGGACAAGCTTCATAAATAGATTCAGGAGATCTTGTAAGGTCTACAATAGGCATAAGAGATTGATAATGAGTAGCATATTCAAAGAAAAGAAACCTTATTTGATCAGTATCTACTGAAAAGTCTTCCATATTATGCGATTGACATGGTTCATTTAGTTTATTCCAATCTATTAGATTCTCTGGAGTTTGAGATAAGCTTGCGGGGGGTAAAGATGGTATAGGAGAAGAAGAGTCAGTTAAAGTTTGAGAAGATAGAGTTTGAGCAGGTAAAATTGATATTTGATCAGATTTGTCTCTTACTTTGATTGTCTTTTTCAATTCATTTAATTCCTTTTCTGCTTCAGCGAGTCTTGCACGTTTGTTTGTTCTTCTATAATCATGTTGAATAACACACGTGATAGCTTTTCGAAAACATCTTGTACAAGGTAAAGGATGTTTAAGATAAGAGTCACATTTAACTTTTTGTTGTCTGCATTCTACACATGCGACATGTTTAGTTTCTTCTGAACGAGTATTACGAGGCTCTGAAGATGATTGCATGTTAGTCGATCGAAGGGTAAGATGTAAGTGAACGAGTATGAAGTATAAGAAGTCTATCAAAGTATATTTCTTATATGGCAATTATGAGATACATATGACAATTATACAGTAATTATATACAATTAAACAATCTATATTATAAAGTGATTATAAATTAACAATAAAGTAATGGTGATCCATTCATAAGAAAGGATAGAAAGATTCCAAAAATTCCCTACATGGATTCAATAAAGAATCCTTGTAAGAGTGGTCAAAAAAGTAATTTTCAACCAGCAAATACACAATCTCGGACGAATCCTCACTGATATGCGTAATGCCCTTGCATAAAGATAAAGAAGAAAAGAAAAGATTTGCAGAGTTCGATGAATATTTATATTCACAATATATGAGCAGGGTAATATAAATAAATGATAGAAAATATCGGAAAAGTTGGAAGATGTTAGCCTTGGAATAGAAATGAACTACGAGAAAGAAAATAAAAGAGATGTAAGATTATAAAAATAGAAGAAAAAAATGATGAAAATAATGAGATTTTTAAAGTAAACAAAAACAAAAAAATAATAAATGTACAAAATAGTAAAAACAAGACGAAACAACCCCCAGAGAAACCCAATAACAGAAACATAGTAGTACAAAAAAAAGATTAGAATATGCAATGAATCGATCGATTCATTACATTGAATTATGTAGGAGATTTAGTATCTCTCGAAGAATTAGATAAAGTCATTAAAGAATGTATAGCATCATCTTCATCATCAGTTCTTGTTGTTGTTGAATCATCAGAAGCTTTCCTAAAAGCAATTGAAGGTTCAGAAGTTGATCTTTGATGTAATTTTCTCATTTTTGAAGGACGAGATTTAGTAATACCAGAATTTCGATTAAATTTTAATGAATTACTTGACCAAGATCTACCATTTTCATTCTTCATTGCAGATCTAATCAATTTAGGTTCAATATCTTGAATGCTTTGTCTTGTCCAGCCATGCTCAACTTTAACCATTGCATAAGCTAATTTTCTTTTCAGGATTTCAGAAAAATTGTTCAATTCTTCAGGTTTAACATTTGGTATTTTAGTTGTTGTTAGAAATGAGTAATCTTCTTCTTCTTGTTCAGATATAGAAGGTGATGATAGAACTGTGTTATTATTGTTAATAGTGGTATATGAAGAAGAGGCAAGAGAAGATAATGAAGGATAAGAAGGTTGTGTAATAGTTGAATTAAAAGGTACTGTAGGTGGTATATTAGATGTCGTTGATATTGACCTTGATCCTTCCATTACTATTCTTTTTGGTGATGTTAAATCAATTGCCTCCAAATTTGATTCAGGTTTCTTATCTGATCGATCAGGGATTATCGCCATATTCTTTAATATTATAGAATCACGAGATTGTATTAATCCAGAAGAATGATTCATAATTATTTAGGTGACAATTTTACTCACAAAATGGCTAGAAAATGACACAAAAAGTAAGAAAACTTGTGTAGATAAATTCGTAAGAAAATCGACGTGCGGCGGTGTTGCGATCGAATTTAAGATTGATGAATATATTCACTAGAACTATAAGAAAAAAGCCTTAACAAAATTACAATAAAAAGAAAAAAACAGCAAATATGGCTATTTTGTCGAATGAAATAAGTAAACAAACGAAATTTGTGTGTCAAAAGATATGTGTAGAGTCGTAGAATGAAAAAAGAATGCGAATGGTGTATACAGTGCTGGCTATCCCAGCTTATTTACCAGAAGGTAATAAATAATAGGGTTACCCTGAACCCAATGTAACCTAAATATAGGAATATATTAAAGTCTAAAACGGTGATTTTCTTTATTACATTTCTTTAAATAGATAAGCGATCGATCTATTTGCGAATATAGAAAGTTATATAACGCACGCGTTCGTTTGTTCGCACGCTCGTGATTTTAGAAAATTGCGGGGAAAATGTATGACAAAATTTATGTGAAAATGTATATGAATCAGTTGATTCTGGGTTAAAGATATACTATATTCATTTGAAATCATTATATTGAACCATAAAGTAAGTAAATAAAACACAATAAACAACCTAATATTTACAGTTGTTAATCCTTACAACCGTTTACAGCTGTTTACAGCTCTTTAGAAGTGTAAACAGCACTTTAAAACTCCTTACAACTCCTTACAGCTAGTTACAGCTTTAATATCACTTGAATCCTTATCAAGTTCGTCATTAGAATAATTCTCAGCTACTTCAACTCCTAATTTAGTAGTATCCCAGCCTTGAGATTCAAGGTATTCACGGAATCTTATATCTTCATGTTCAATACAATCTTGTGTAATCTTTGGTACACAAAACAATGCTAATAAACCTGACAAGATACATAATGACGAAGATACCCAGAAGGGACCTTGATAACCTTTGATTTCATCATCTTTGCCTAGATTGTTAATAATTATAGGAAAAACATAAGTACCTACAAATGCACCAATCTTACCCATTGCAGCTGCTATACCATAGTAATGACCTCTTATAGCACTTGCAGAAGTTTTAGAAGCAATTAAACCAATATTATCACCTGGACCAAATTCACCACAAGAAGTAAATATACCATAAACTACTACGAAAGCACCAACATGTTGACTAAGTGTACCAAAAAGACCAGCCATAATAAAACCAATACCTGCTTGAGCCATAACACCAACAGCTAAAGTTACACGAGGACCCCACCAATCTGCAAAGAAAGCACCTAAGAAAGATCCTGGTATATAGAATAAGTTCATTACGACATTCCATCCAAAGGTTTTGTATAGATCACCAGGAGTGATAATTTGATTTAGAATGAAAGATGAATAAAGAGAGAATGAGTATGCAGAGAAATCATAAATAAACCAAATAGCACTTACAGCAAGTAATCTAAACCAATAGAACTTGATTACTAACCAGTAAGGAATTTTTACATGTTGCATAGAATTGTTCTTAAAGGAATCAGATTCCTTTAAGTAGATTCGAATATATAATAAAGATAAAGGAGGAATAGCACCTAAACCTAAAGCGATACGCCAAACAGGAGTAAGATTGTTATCACTAAATATCCAAAGCAATACGAGTGGTACGAATGCAGCTACTACAAAGCCACAATCGATCATAAAATTAGTAAAGAGTACAAACCATCTATTTCTAGTACCATGTTTTACTTCATTTGATGCTTCAGCACAAGCAACAGAACCAGCAGGATATTCACCACCAATACCTACACCTAAGAAGAATCTATAAGCGGTAAGCGCAGCAAACATACCTTCTATACTTCCACCAGCACCCCAAGAACCAGCAGCCAGAATTGAGAAGACAATCAAAATAAGAGTTGAAATCAAAAGACATAACTTTCTTGAATGTTTATCAGCGAAATAACCAAACACTAATTGACCTAGAACAGTACCAGCAAAAGCGATCGAACTAACATTTGACATAGCATTACTACTTGCATAAGTGTCAGGATATAATCTTGCTAAGATTGTATTTACAGGACCAATTACAGCATTAACATAACCATCAGAAAATAAACCAGCACCTGAACCTACGATATTCCAAATATGTGTTTTTATTCGTGTATCTTTAACGGGTAAATTTTCAAGACTTGAAGGATTATCAAGTACTGTAGCATTTTCAAGACCAGTAGCATTTTCTTCTGTTACATCTACGACATTATCATCATCCTTTTTATTTCTATTAAACCACATCATTTGAGTAGGTTTTTTTGATGAAAGTAGTGTTTCGAAGCAGTGTTTCGAGAAAGAAGTAGATGTTTCGAAGAGAAGAGGTTAAAAGAAAAGATTATATAAGAAAATGAGGAAAGAAAATTAAAAAGAAAGAAAGTTTAATTTAAATTTTCTTTAAACGAAAATGAGTCGTTTATATTAAAAAAGAACGAACTAAATTAAACAGAATTATCGAAGAAAAATGAAATAGAAAATATGGACTTCTTTTTATTCTCTTTTAAAGTGTATAAATAGAAAAGAAAAAATATACGATATTTATATTTTAAGAGAAATGCGATGTCGGTAATGCGATGTATATAAAAGAAATTGATTTTGGTATCGGAAATATGGACAATATATAAGTAGAACTACGAGGCTTCGAACTTCCCTTACATTTTGAGACAATTGTATCTGTCTTTTTAGTTTAAAGATGACGTCTATTGGATATTTACTATGAAAGTTATGACAAAAGTATATATAACGTAACTGGTAATTTAATAAAACTGAGGTACCCCAAGATTTGACTTAAAACTTGGGATTAACCTTTCTATTATGAATCACGTGTATACGGCATTAACATACTTCTTCTTTTGTTTATCGCATTTATATTGAATCAGGTAATTTAATTTATTCCCTTATTGTTTCATTTCAGGGTAGACATGTTAGAAATCTCATTGAATCAGGCGTGGGGTCATTCTTTAAACTGATAGGTGGATATCACTTATCTTAATACCCTATATATTTGCACCCTTATTTTATCTATTTTATCTATGTGAATATATTCACATCATTAGATATAGAAAATCTCTTATTAACAATAATTAATTATTGCATCAATGAGAGTAACAAGGTTCTTCTTGTTCGATCGAATATGGTGAACTTAAAAACGCACTCTATAATCCATTACTTAAACTATTCCACGGTACCTAACAGTAGTAATGAATAACTTACTACTTACTGTAACAAAAGGTACATGATTTCTGAATTATACTACATCTCATTCCTAACAAGCTATGAATTACTGATTACATAAGAAATATTTCATATCAATCAAAACGACCTCTTACTGGCTAAATGTCATTGATAACTGCTCATCTTTATCCTATAGATTAACTTATCTTATATCTTATTCGTTTATAATGTCACTGGCCTTGATATTTCACGCAGTTTATTCTGAGAGATTTGCTCTAGAACTAATAATTCTTGAACTAATCTCCAGATCTACTTCTGATAGGTCTTAGAGATCTTCAAGATCTAACCGGAGAAGTATCTCATTCATATAGCTTTTTAGCACTCTTAACTCATACAAGCCAAGACTATAGGAATGATATATTAGATATAGGAACATTCTTACTATAAAAGGATGTCTATTCTCGCAGTTTTTTTTCTTATCATACGTATTAACTTTAGAAATGAGGGATTGTTCACTTTCTATTGTCACTGCTACCCAGGTAGTAACTGAGACAATCAAAGAGATTTTTGCTTTGCAATCCTCCAGTTACTACTACAACTGTATATGAACAGGCCTATAGTTCAGCGTATAAGCCTACATACACAACTTACTACTCCAATTGTGTACCCACTTACGGTCTCGTTTCTGACGTATACTGTAACAAATGTATACCTACAACTGTCACATATACCCCCTCTCCAGCACACACTACTTCTAAAAATTGCGTATATATCTGGAACACATACCAAGAGATCTCTATTCAATACTCTATCAACATTGAATTAGGTATCACTGTTGAAGTGCCTATAGTAATCACTGCTACAACTGCTTTAACAGAACCTTCACAGAATACTATAGTCACCTCTTCTTTATTACCTACTGCTACTTCAAGTCTAAGTAGTACCTCTGAGGCACCTACCATTATATCTTTTACCGAAGCTACTTCCAATACTGTACTACCTACAAGCATACACTCTGAATCTTTAAGCTTTATATATCCTAATAGCTCTACAACTACCTCTGAAGCTTCTTCGTTTAGTGGTATATATACTACTTATACGTCTTCAACGTTACATTCTACAACCTCTTTTGCACACACTTCAGTACTTTCTTCTAGTATACATTTGTCTTCTAGCTCTTCTATTTCATACTCTTCTGGTTTGTCTAGCTCACAGTCTTCTAGCTTGTATAGCACTTCTAGCATTTCTAGTTTACTATCGTCTAGTACCCAGTCTTTTAGCACTTCTAGTTCACTGTTGTCTAACTCACACACTTCTTACACTTCTAGTTTACTGTTGTCTAGTTCGCACACTTCTAGTTTACTGTCTTCTATCCCACAGTCTTCTAGCACGTACTCATATTTATCTAGCTTAACCAGCTTGTATCCTTCTAGTTCATACTCTTCTAACTCTTCTAGCTTACCTATCTCACAGTCTAACACATACTCATACTCTTCTAACTCGTCTATATCACAGTCTAGCACATACTCATACTCTACTAGCTCACATACTATGCAACCCACTGGACTGCCCATAGAATTAACGATTCCTTGCACTGATCAATCCAATACAAGCATATCTATGAATGTATATTCTTTAATGGAAGAACAGTTTGAGAATGTTACAAACTTAAATATACTATCAAGAAGTTATTCAACAGCTCTTTTGTATCCATTGGCTACAGTGAATGGAAATTAAATAAATGGAGAAGGATTTACTGCTTTAGTTTCAATTGAAATACCTTCAAACTCTAAGCAGTATTTAGTATTTGAAAGTATCAGATACCAAATATTAGATTCTATGTATTTGAGCCTTAATGATTATATTGGTTTAACCTTTATCCCTGACATTGAACTTACTGCGTCGGTTTGGACAGCGATTGGAGGTGCAGCATTTGTATGTGGAGATCCTAATACTGTGTCATATACAGAAGGACAAGTTGCTTCTCTTACAACTTCAACTACTAACAGTTTCCTATAGTTGTATCACCTGGAATTTATGCAGTAAGGACTCTTTGGCCAATGAGCTTTATATCTACATCTTTTTCAACAGCTCAGTTTAACTTAAAGTTTCAGCAGAACTAGTATAACTAGTAAATGAGCTCTTAGAAGATCGTTTATAAGCTTTAAAAGGTATGCAGTGAATATGTGACTTTTTTACAACAGCCTAGAATATTTGTTTTATATTTAAGTTCATCAAGAGTAACAGAATTGGTTCTTGTTTTCTATCGATGCTATTGTGAACTTTCTTTATATGCAGTATTAAACCATAACTTTATATAATATGATACATATTACATAATAGCTGTTGATATTCATTCTTTCAATTTATGCCATGTTTATTTTAAACAGGCACATTTAATTAAGTTGGATCTTATTTTGGAATCAATCACAGTTACTGATACTAGAATAAATGTGAACCAATAAAGTCACAAGCTAGTTCCTTATATAAACTACTATGCATATTCTAAACTCATTCAATTTACTATTTAAGTCTGCTCTTATTAGTTCTATATAAATTAGCATGTTGGCCCATCTCCACATTTCGTTACATCAGCTTCACACAAATGAGTCCACTACCACAAGCCATTGTTCCTTCACTTACTACTTTATATGAACAACATTTTACTTCACCTGTATTACCAACTTATACAACTTACTATTCAAACTGTATTCCAAGTACTGGTATTGTCTCTGAACTATATTGCTTCAAATGCATTCCTTCAGTTGTCACTAACATAGAACAAAACATCATCACTGAGAGTCCACTTATATTAACAAAAAATATTAATCATCCACAAAGTACAGATATTCCAACAACAACCAATACAGTAGCTGCAGATCTTACAATAAGAGAAGATAGCTTACTCTCAGAAACCCCTTCGACATGTTCTGATCAGTCACAACAGTTCATTGCTTTAAATGCATACGCCATAAGTGAAGATGAGTATAACAATGCAAATAATGAATATATACTTTCGGAGGCCTATCAGAATTCTCAAACTTTGGATTGGATTACTCTATTTGCATACCAATTTGAAAGTAATCAAGATGAGTATACAATTTGGATTCAGCAACCACCACTTTCTACAAATTATGCTGCAATTGAGCTTCTTACTTATCAAGAATTTACTGACACTGTAAAGGGAATAGATACCTACTTGGAATTTGATAATCCTTATTATGGATTATCTGTAGAATTATCATCTTGGACTGCAGTAGGGGGGTCTGCTTTTGAATGTGGACATACCAGTATAGTTTTAGATTTTGGAGATGATCTTTCTTTAACAAGTTCTACTAATGTAAAGTTTGGCAGTAAAATACCACCTGGAGTGTATGCTTTACGTAGAGTCTATTTGGTTAAGTTTGAAGCACAGTATAATGGTAACTTTGACTATCCTTTAGATTTTACGCAGACATACTGCACCTAGCATAAGAAATTATTAGTGATTAAATGATTACTTAAGAGTACATAACATCACAGTTCATCTTTAGATTAAGGTATCTTATTCTAACAGTTGTATCTTATATTTCTTTATTTTATATTGCATTACATCCAAGTTGTCATTGTAGAATTTCTAAATTCTTAACATACCTGACAGCTGTCAGTTATTTATAGACAATTCTATTAAATTTAACATACAAGAACGAGATTTATCTAAGTAATATGTCCCGAATCAATACCGTGATATTATTAGAACGCTGAAACTAGTGTCACGATGTATTTCCTAATTGGATGTAACCATGAACCGTCAAGACTTCTTGAAGCTTTAAACGTAACGGTATATTCATTATATCTAAATAGTACTCCCTACTTATAGAAGCCAAGATTTAAAGAATGGCATATCAGATTCTATCCTATCATAGGAACTTTCCATAATATATGGGATAAATATAAGAAGAGGTAGTATTCTCGAAATTTTATTTCTGTTCATAATCTATAGTAGGCTTTGATTATGAGTGATTGTATTACTTCTACTGTTACTGCTACTCAAGTTATAACTGAGACAATCAAAGAGATTTTTCTTTGTAATCCTTCTGTTACTACTACCACACTATATGAACAGGCTTATACTTCAGCATATAAACCTACATACACCACATACTACTCCAATTGTGTGCTGAAAACCGGCACTGTATCGGACATCTACTGTTACAAATGCACCCCAACTACTATCACATATACCCCTTCTCCAGCACTTACCACATCTAACAATTACGTATATGTATGGAACACATACCAAGAGATCTCTATTCAATACTCTATCAACGTTGAATTAGGCATCACTATTGAAGTGCCTATAGTAATCACTGCTACAACTGCTTTAACAGAACCTTCACAGAATACTATAGGCACATCTTCTTTATTACCTACTGCTACTTTAAGTCTAAGTAGTACCTCTGAGATACCTACCTTCAGCAAAACTACACCTTCCTCAAGCAACAATGAGCACCATACAAATACTAATTCACATACTGTGTTACCTACAAGTATAAATTCTGAATCTTCAAGCTTTATTTATTCTAATAGTTCTACAACTACCGCTCAAGCTTCTTCTTCAGATTCTGTCGTATCATCTAGTGATATCTATCCTACATCAACTATATCATCGTCTTCAGCGTCACACACTTCAATATCGCCTTCTTCTGATACATACTTGACTTCCAGTTTGTCTAGCTCACAGTCTTCTAGTTTGTCTAGCTCACAATCTTCTATTGTAGAGTCTTCTGCCTCGTCTAATTCACAGTCTTTCACATCGTCTAGTTCACAGTCGTCTAGCATATTTAGCACAGAGTCTTTAACCTCTAGCTCACAGTCGTCTAGTATATCTAGCACAGAGTCTTCAACCTCTAGCTCACAGTCGTCTAGCATATCTAGCACAGAGTCTTCAACCTCTAGCTCACAGTCGTCTAGCATATCTAGCACAGAGTCTTCAACCTCTAGCTCACAGTCGTCTAGCATATCTAGCACAGAGTCTTCAACCTCTAGCTCACAGTCGTCTAGCATATCTAGCACAGAGTCTTCAACCTCTAGCTCACAGTCGTCTAGCATATCTAGCACAGAGTCTTCAACCTCTAGCTCACAGTCGTCTAGCATATCTAGCACAGAGTCTTCAACTTCATCTAGTTCACAGTCTTCCACATCGTCTAGCTCATCTGCCTCACAGTCGTCTAGCTCAACCACCCAACCCACTGCATTGCCTACTCAATCACCAATTCCTTGTACTAGCCAACCTAATGCTAGCATTTCTATGAATGTATATTCCTTAACAGAAGAACAGTTTGGCAATATTGCCGACTTAAATATACTGGAAAGAAGTTATGCCACAGCTCCCCTGTATTCATTGGCTACAGTGAATGGAGATCAAATGAATGGAAAAGGATTCAATGTTTCAGTATCACTTGAAATACCTTCAAACTCTAAGCAGTATTTAGTATTTGAAAGTATCAGATACCAAATATTAGAGGACATATTTTTGTACATGTACGATAATATTGATCTAGTCCGTAACCCTGAAGTTACAGAAATTGCGAGAGTTTGGACATCGATAGGAGGTGCTGCATTTATATGTGGAGATCCAAATTCTGTGTCCTATACAGAGGGAGAAGTTGTCCATCTTTCAGTTTCAAATACGAAGCAGTTTCCAAACAATATATTACCTGGAATTTATCCAGTAAGAACTGTTTGGCCAATGAGCTTTATATCTACGTCTTCTTCAACAGCTCAGTATAACTTAAAGTTTTTTCAGATTTACTTTAACCTATAATTGAGCTCATAGATAACCATTTAGAAGAAGTTTCGAAAGGTGTAATTACAATGAATATGTGACCTCTGAATTGCCAAATTGTAGAATATATGATCTTAATTAAGCTCCTTAAAGGTGAATCCGAGGGAGTTTGTTAAATGGATATGCAATCAAAAAATTACTTAGTTTGAAAGCAAGCTAGCAAATGACGAAAGAATATAATTAAGTTTCTATAACGCATGAAGGGAGAAATGTCGCTTGAATTGAATATGAAGATATCAAGATAAAGCGAGAGTGCTCGCGAGAGTACCCGCCAGAGTGTACCCCACAAAGCCCCAATTACTAGCGTTTTTAAGCGAGCTTTATCTATAATATATTCATAGAATATGATGTCTATTAATGATTAGAATTAGCCATACAAGAGGGTTTGATTTAGTAATCAGAAACGATAAACGCGTAAGCTTGCACTAGTTCAAATACTCCATATTCAACATCTTAGATGAGCGGTAAAAGCTTTACCAATAATAATGACTAACATAATCTTTATAAAGTATTCAAAGATTATGTAAGCTATTTGTGGAATAAATAATTTCTCTATATTGCTTGTTCACTGGAAGATGTTATGTAGAAAGTCTATTCATTCCAGTCTATAATGCATTCATACTGATGAACGGTCTAAAATATGATAGAAGTAACTGTTAAGAATTATAGATAGTAACAACTTATAAATATTCCATTTTTCAGATTTTGTTAGGGTAGGACATTTGACGATGGTCCGGTATGTACAAAGTGAACGCTTGAAGCTTACGAATCCACATCTCCACTCGATGAACTAAAAATAATAAGTCATACCAATTATTAAAGATACTCATGTGCTGTTGTGTAGCTAAGATATACGGTTCTTATGACGTATGAAAGATCTCAAAAGTAAAAAGATGTATTAAGTCACTTACTTCAATATATATAGGATAATAGAATTGTTCTAATTCTCTATTCTGGTTATACGATATCTCTTCGCAATGAATACCTGCTCAACTTATACTACAACTGAAATACATACCGAAATCATTAAACAAATTTACCTATGTAGTCCTCCTTTAACTACAACAACTTTATATGAACAGTATTATACATTGGCTCCTGATCCAACTTATACAACATACTATTCCGACTGTACTCCAACATTTGGTCCCGTTTCAAACTATTACTGTAACTCATGTATTCCTACAATAATCACATATATACCGTCTCCTGCTTTGACAGCATCAAATAACCGTATATACGTATGGAACACATACGAAACTCTATCAATTCAGTATTCATTCAATGAGGAGTTAGGAATTGGTTTCCAAATTCCTGTTATGATACCTACAACAATCATTGAATCATCAAATTTAAACACTGCCACTTTAATCACTCCTTCAAGTACTATATCACACTCAATTGAGCTATCATCTAAATTCATACATACAGATCATACTTCTTCAAATGCAGGTTCCGGAGTATTACCTATTAGTACTATTCATCAGAGTAGTTCTTCTCTTGGTCGTTCAAATAGCACTTCATTAGCACCATCTCTATCCTCTTCTTTAGTAACCACATCATCTACTTATTCATCTGAAACACCTTTAAGTTCAACTATACAGACTAATTCTCATGCAACAGTCTCTACAATTGAAACTCAGTCATCAGATTCATCAGCTGTTATATCATTCCAAAGCTCATATATGTCTTCAATAATAACATCTCATACTTCATCTGCTTCATTCAGCTCCTTAGCACCTTATGCAAACTCTTCATATTCACACAGTGAATTAGCATCGTCTTCACTTTATTCGAGCACTTTACTATCTTCCAGCTTTACTGAATCATCTACTTTACACAGCTTTTCATTATCATCCAGCTCTTTACTATCATCAACTTATTTGTCATCACCTAGTTCATCTTTACTACCTAGTTCATCTTCAATCACATACATTTCATCTTCATCTCTCAGTTCTTCGATACTATCCAGCTCCTCACATACATCACCATCTAGCTCATTAATATCGTCTAGTCTATCTCCCTCACCTTCCTCTTTACAAAGTTCTTCGCTGTATCTTAGTTCATCTTTAATCTCTAGTTCCTCACATTCGTCTAACTTTGCACCTGCAGTCAGCCCAGCACATTCGTCAAGTCATTCATCATACAGTTCTTCGTCACCATCTAGCTCCTCACACAGCTCATCTTACTCACACAGCTCTTCTTCATCTAGCTCAGTGGCATCGTCTTCATCATCCATACACAGCTCTTCTTCACCTTCTAGTTCACTCATATCATCTTCATCCTCCTCACACAGTTTACCATCATCGCACAGTTCTGCTTCATCACACAGCTCTTCTTTATCTTTATCATCCTGTACAATGCCAAATCAACTGCCCACTGAATCTCCACCTGCATGCAGAGATCAACCTAGCGGAAGTGTTGCTATAAATATATTTTCTTTGACAGAAGAACAATTCAACAAAATTAACGACTATTACATATTGGGAAGGGACTATAAAGATCTACCAGTATACCATTCAGCTACTGTGAACTGGGTCCATATGAGTGGAAGTGAAATTGATATCTCAATTGAGATCGAGGTACCTCCATCTTCTACCCAATATTTTATATTCGAAAACTTAAGGTATCAAAAGATGGCAGACACTTATGCATTCGTTGAAGATATAATCGATATTCCAGAGAGTGAAAATGTTGAAGCTGTAGGTATATTCTGGCTAGCAGTAGGAGGTTCAGGATTTCCATGTGGGAATCCGAATGATGTATGTTATTCTGATGGAGAAGTTGTACCTCTTACATATCAAACAATTCGAAATCTATACAACGAATTATACCCTGATACTTATTCAATACGAAGCGTTTGGTCAGTTATGATAGAGTCTGAACCAGGAAGCTCAGACTTGTTTGATATAGTTTTTACAGAGAATTTCTTCAATGTATAAACATCTATCAAAGTGCGCAAAGAAGAGATCATTAGGAAGATCATGATATCAACACGATCGGTCACATTTGGTTAACCAGCCGCCACAAAGCATTCTACTATGTAGAATATTCACTCAAATATTCAAATATACATCTATATCATTACATTCTAAGCAACAATTAATAAAATAACCACTTAACTGTCGAAAATCACATAAAATTCGTAAGAATCTCAAATCATTGAATGGACATAAATGTATATACAATTTACTTCTATTTATTTTATATTCAATTTACCCTGTAAAAGCTTTATAAACCAATAAAATCATTCAATTCTTTATTTACCCTAATCCTCATAGAAAAAAATTAGTCAAAAATTCCCCCATACAATTACCTAGACTAACTCTTTTTCTCTCCTTCTTTACCTCCTTTCGAACTTCATTTTCTACTCTTCTGTTTTTTGAAAAGAGATAGTTTAACTTCTATTATAAAAAAATAAAAAATGAAATTCGCTCGCGTCTTCCCCGCCACGACGCGCGCTGCTTTCCGTGTAGCTCGTGCAAACAATAGAATCTTTAATGCTTCTATTAATCCTGCTTTCACTCGTACCATGGCCTCCGAAGCCTCTTCTATCAAGGGCAAAGTCAAGTAAGTATTTACATCAATCTTATGCAATTCAGAACCAATTATTACTTTACCTTATTCAATTGCTTTTTTTCTTCGGGCATTCCTGTTTTTTTACTATTTTTCATTCCTAATTTCTACTCTTTCCCTCTGGCTTTTCTAACTACTCCCCCGGCACTTCCCGGCAGTCCGAAGGGCAAGCTCAACACCAAACATTGCTTCAATTCTTTTTATAATCAGCATTGTTTCTTTTATTTTAATTAATTGGCTTCTTTGCATTTATTTTATTTCTTTTTTTGTTTATTTACTAACTTTTTTCTCTCTTAGAACTGTCATTGGTGCCGTCGTTGTATGTATTCTTTAATTCTTAATTTTTCTTCGGTGTCTTTCTTTTTTTCTATCTCTATTTCACTCCCGTGCACTATCTACTTTTTGCACAGCTTTTTAATGGTTTTTGTTATCGAAATTTCCGGTGTTTTTTAATTATTTTTTTGTTCCCAGTTTATTTTTTGGATTTCGGGACATTGCGTTTTGTATAGCAATCCGTTCTGTTTCGAACCAGTTTCGATTGAATTAGCCGGTTACAATACAAACAAACTCTACAAATCATAAAAACTGCTGCCTTTTTGTATAAAACAAAAGTAAATACAATCGGGAGAAAAATAGACAGAAATTACATGAAAGAAAAAAAACACCACCATATATTTTTATTTCCTTGTTATCATGTTTTACTAACTTTTTCATTTATAGGACGTTCAATTCGAAGAGGGTCAAGTACCTGAAATTTTAAACGCTTTGGAAGTCGAAGGTTTCCAAGGTGGCCGTTTAGTTCTTGAGGTTTCTCAACATTTGGGTGAGAACACCGTCCGTACCATCGCTATGGATGGTACTGAAGGTCTTGTCCGTGGAACTGCCGTCAAAGATACTGGTGCTCCTATCACTATTCCTGTCGGTCGTGGTACTTTAGGTCGTATTATCAACGTTATCGGCGAGCCTATCGATGAGCGTGGACCCATCAAGGCTAGCAAATACGCTCCCATTCACACTGAACCTCCTACTTTCGTTGAACAATCTACTTCCGCTGAAATTCTTGAGACTGGTATTAAGGTCGTAGATCTTCTTGCTCCTTATGCTCGTGGTGGTAAGATTGGTCTTTTCGGTGGTGCCGGTGTCGGTAAGACTGTATTTATCCAAGAGTTGATTAACAACATTGCTAAGGCCCATGGTGGTTTCTCTGTATTCACTGGTGTAGGTGAACGTACTCGTGAAGGTAACGATTTGTACCGTGAAATGATTGAGACTGGTGTCATTAACCTTGAAGGTGACTCCAAGGTAACCCTTGTATTCGGTCAAATGAACGAACCCCCAGGAGCTCGTGCCCGTGTTGCTTTGACCGGTTTGACTATTGCTGAGTACTTCCGTGATGAGGAAGGTCAAGATGTATTGCTCTTTATTGACAACATTTTCCGTTTCACTCAAGCTGGTTCTGAGGTATCTGCTTTGCTTGGTCGTATTCCCTCTGCTGTAGGTTATCAACCTACTTTGGCCACTGATATGGGTGCCCTTCAAGAACGTATTACCACTACTCAAAAGGGTTCCGTTACCTCCGTACAAGCTGTTTACGTACCTGCTGATGATTTGACTGATCCTGCTCCTGCCACCACTTTCGCCCATTTGGATGCTACCACTGTATTGTCTCGTTCAATTGCCGAACTTGGTATTTACCCCGCCGTCGATCCTCTTGATTCTAAGTCTCGTCTTCTTGATGCTGCAGTTGTCGGTCAAGAGCACTACGACATTGCCGTAAAGGTCCAACAAACTCTTCAAGCCTACAAGTCATTGCAAGATATTATTGCCATTTTGGGTATGGATGAATTGAGTGAAGCCGATAAGCTTACTGTCGAGCGTGCCCGTAAGATTCAGCGTTTCTTGTCTCAACCCTTTACTGTCGCCCACGTTTTCACTGGTATTGATGGACGTCTTGTTTCTTTGAAGGATACCTTGAAGTCATTCAAGGAGATCCTTGAAGGTAAGCACGATGATCTTCCTGAAGCTGCTTTCTATATGGTTGGAAGTGTCGATGAGGCTGTCACAAAGGCTGAGAAGATTGCTGCTGAGTCCGCTTAAACAAAATATGTAGATTCGTCGTCAATTATGTCAGACATTATTATTTGTAGGTGATAATGTCATTATATAAACTCTTTACTTATTATACTTGCATATGTTGCTAATTTACCTAATTTACCTAATCTACGTATACCCATATGTCAAAGTATGTACCCATACGGGATATTTAAGTTGCAATAATGTATTATATTCTAAGTGAAGCTGATCTCAAACTTAAATGTATCACTCGACTACATATATGTTTGTTGGTTCAGCAGAGGGAGGAGTGAATGAAGATGATTTCAATGAAGGATGTGGCTTTTCATCATCAGATGAAACAGTTTGTGATGTAGAAGGTTTCTCAGATGTAGTACCATTTTCAGTATCAAGAATCCTGATAAGTTCTGAGTATTGATTAGGAACGAAATATAGAGGATCAATTCTTTGATCAGGAGGAAGGATAGAAGTCTCAACAGAATTCTTCGTAACAAGTACATACCTAACTAAAGAATTAGGAGTTTCAAAGTTAGCATTCAAAAGTACTCGTTCAATAATTCCTCTAAGACCACGCGCACCAGTTCCTTGAGCATTTGCCATACAAGCGATTGCATATAATGCAGAATTACTAAAACGTAAGTCTACATCAAACAAGGCAAACTTAGCTTGATATTGTTCTACTAATGAGTTTTCAGGTTCTGTAAGCACTCTAACTAGATCAAATTCAGAGAGTTGATGAACAGGAGCTATAACAGGAATTCTACCTACGAGTTCTGGAATAAACCCAAATGAAACAATATCTTCTGAAATATCTCCATATAAAGATGTACTATGAACAGGATCATCAGTAGTATTAATTGATTCCTTAGAGAAACCAACTTTGCCTTGATCAAGTCTTCTAGCGGTCAATTTCTCAAGACCATTAAAAGCACCAGCAAATATGAATAGAATGTTGGTAGTATCAATAGGAATCTTGTCACCTTTAGAAGTTGGTTGAAAGTGAAAGGGTTGGTCGGAACTAGACGAGGATGAAGAATTAGGAGAAGCAGTAGAAGCAGTAGAAGAAGTGGAAGGAGAAGAGGTAGACGAGTTAGAAGCAGTAGCAGTAGATGTAGGTGTTGTGCGCTGAGAAGTTGGTACCGATAAACGTATACGTTCAGACTTTGCATTTATATAAACCGTAGTTCCTTCTACAATTTTAAGAAGAGCTTGTTGAACACCTTCGCCTGAAACATCTCTTGTACCATTTGCATTATGTCTTTTAGCAATTTTATCAAATTCATCAAGTACAACTAAACCCATTTGAGTTTTATGAACATTCATTCCTGAATTTTCGAGAAGTATTTGTATACAACGTTCGGGATCGTCGCCTACATAGCCGGCCTGCGTCAAAGTAGTACAATCAACAATAGCATAAGGAATATCGAGTTCATTTGCAAGAGTTTCAGCCAAAAGAGTCTTTCCAGTACCTGTTGGACCCCAAAGAAGTATATTTGATTTCTTTATAGGTACACTTACAGGAGGAGCAGAAAGAGAAGGGATATGGCGATTATCGGAAGGAATATTTCGGTTATCGGAAGAGAATTGTCGATTATCAGGAGATGAGTCAGTAGAGTCAAAAGAGATGCTTTTAGTTACTTCATGTTGAATATCAGTATTTATAGGAGGTTGTGAAGGACGTGAATATTCTTTAGTCTTTATATGGTGATTGAAACCGTGCACGGATAGGATACGTTTCGCGTGATCTTGAGCGACAACATGACTATCTAAAGCCAATTTAAGTAATTTTGGAGTAAAAGTAGAAGTAGAATAATATTTTTTGAAAGAGTATCGTATAATCATCGTGATTACGTGATGATGTTAAGTAAGGAAGGTAAAGAGTAAGTTGGGAGTTTATAGTAGCGGTTATAAGAAAGTGTACTAAACGGGTAATTGTTGTTGCAGTAATTTGAATGGAGGTATAAGAAATAGAGTAATGTGTGTATATGAAATAGAGTAATGTATGTATATAAAACAGAGTAATATATGTATATAAAATATAGAGAATAATCTAAATCCTTTTTACTAGAGTATCTTGTAGTTATTACTTCATAGTTTGTTTAATCTCTGCCTCTAATTTAACAAAATCAGGCCAATGAAACGCTTCATGTTCTTCAATTGTCCTAGATCCTGCTTCAATATAATGTCTAATAGCTAACATCATTTGGCTAGCACATTGATCAGCAGATATACCTCCAGCACCCGTACCTAATCCACTAATAACTAATGTACGTATATAATAAGTACTATTTTCAATAGAATTCATAAGATTCCATGTACTTTCATATACTCTATCATTCTCTGCTATTTTTGAAGGAATTCTCATTGTAGGAGTTAAGGCAATAAGTCTGCATTGTAAATCATTATCAGCATATTTAACCATATCGATAATATCACTTGATCCAATTGATAAATGACCTCTATGCTTCTTTAATAACTGAGTTCTAACTTCTTTACCAATAATACTTATATCACCATTTGAATTCTTACTTTGTGCAAATAATTTAGATATAGCTAAATCAAAACCACCTTCCATTATACCGTAAGTATTTGCAGGACTTACAATACAATCGATAGTATATCTTTTAGCCTTTAGTACATTAAGATCACCTTTAATGATTTCAAATTGCCATCCATGATGTTGAAAAACGTTAATTTGATTACGATTTGAATTCCATGCTTCAATTAATTGATTATTTAAATCTAAGAAGATTATTCTGAATGGTTTAATTGTACTTTTGTTCATTGTTAGATCTGATAACTAACCGGTTAGTTGGGAGATCTGATCACAAATTATCTTATTTACCCTACAATATAACTCAGATATTTCGCAATATACTTAACCAAATTCGAACAAGAAATATCCATATACATCTTCTCAATTATTGTTTCTTTATACAATATTTTATCGCATCATTCATATCAATCACTTATTAAGGAAAAAAAAGAGAAAGTATTGATTTTTATTGGTTAAAAGGATATTATGAAGGAAGATATCTTTTTATCGATCGAATGTGTATTTTTCCTTTATATGTAATTCAGATAGAAGAAGTCCATTATGAAGTTGAAATTTGATTCAATTATAATAGAAAGTCATTTTTAACTAAAAAAAAAAGAAACATCATTACCGATGTCTGCTGAACCCGAACCTCCACCTTCAAATGAGAACGAGAATCAGAAGGAGAATGAAATTCAAACTGTTAAAGTTTTACCTAGAAGATACTTAAATGCCAATTCAAAAGATATCTCTATTTTAATATCTTTAATGCTTGAAGAATTAATAACAATAAATGATAAAATTACATCAAATCCTGATTCTTTAACAAGATTTCATTCTCGTGCTGCTCCAGCTATATCAATCTATGATTATCTGTGGCGTCTTGTTAGATTTTGTTCACTTGAAAAATCAACTCTTATAGCTATTGTATATTTAGTTGATTTATATTGTGCTAAATATCCTTCTTTTTCAATAAATTCTTTGACTGTTCATAGATTTTTAATAACTGCTGCAACTGTTGCAAGTAAAGGTCTTTGTGATTCTTTTTGTTCAAATGCTTATTATGCAAGAGTTGGTGGTATATCTGTTGAAGAACTTAATTTACTTGAACTCGAATTACTTCATAAAGTCGACTGGCGTATAGTACCAGCTCCTGAAATATTAATGGAATATTACTTTAAAATGGTTCAAAGGTCACAACATCTCTATACAGTTGAACCTGAATCTCCTTTTAATGAAAGTGATTATGAAGATACTTCTTCAATTGAATCAAGAAAAAGAGTTAAAACTTTATGACAATTACAAATGCTGTAAAACAAACATACTTTTAAACATAGTATCAACATAGTATCAACACAGAATCAACACAGCATCAACACAACATCAACACAATATCACTTAATTTGCTTTAATATTTATTTCTATATAATGTCATTTTATTATTCAGAATCATTAGCACTTTCCACTTTCATATCTCTATCTTCTTTTGAAAGTGACATACTGCTCAGTTTCTTTCTAATCTTACCAATTTTAGCATTACCAAAACTAATCGGTATATCATCATCGCTTCCTACTAATGACCCTTCAGATGATTCTTCTGTTAGATGTGTTATATTACTTCCAGTCTCAACATCAGAATGCTGAGAACTCTCACCATTCTCACTTGCTTCAACTGTTTCAACTGTTTCAACAGCTTCACCGTCTCTATCCTCACTAATCCCAGGTTCTGCACCTTCACCATCTCCAACCTCACTAGTTTCAACCTCTTCACCCATCTCACTAGTTGCAACCTCTCTAGTTTCAGCTTCTTCACCCAATTCACTAGTTTCAACCTCTCTAGTTTCAGCTTCTTCACCCAATTCACTAGTTTCAACAGCTTCTCCATCTCCAACCTCTCCAGTTTCAGCTTCTTCACCTTCTTCTCTAGATACATCCTTATCTTCATTTGGTCCAGGATAAACTTCTTCTACATCTTCATCAGAACTATCACATGCTGTAACAAACTCAGGCTGTTCTGTTTGCTCACTTTTAAGCTTAATCAATAAATCCCATATCTCCTTTCTTTTAGTAAAAACTGCTGGCTGATTCCATAACCTCATCAATTCTCTATTCTCTCTTCCTGCTGTAGTCTTATCCATTATAACTGACAAAAATCTTTCAGGCATAGAAAGAAACCTTTGCACGTAATGAAGAAGATATATACCACAATCACTCATATTATCTTGATGAGGTACATGTGCTTTACGTGCACATATCTCATCAGTATCAATGGTTATTCCTTTCTTTGCAAGTGCTTCAGCTGCAATATACATCCGTATAGGTCTATAAACACTTTGATGTACTAAGCCAAGAGAATCAAATACAAGAATTAACGGATCATTATCAGAAAAGATTCGTTTTGAACGACCAATTCTATTTGAAAGAACTAAACTTTGATCAGATTCATTCCCATCATTTTCTTCATCAAAATATGTCAAATTACACACTATAACAACATACCAGTGTGTTTTTTCATTAATTGGTATAATGACATACTTCTTTTTAAATAGATCAACTTTAGATGTCCAACTTTTCACATTATCGTAACAAAATCTCTTTCCATTATTACCTTTCTGCCAATATCGCGTATAAAAGAAAGAACTAAATATGTAAACTTTTGAAAGTAAAGAAGGATCTTCTTCGCAAGCAGCTTCAAACTGGTATTTCAAGTAAAAATTAATTAATTCATCGTTCAACATTTCACCTTCAGATAGTTTTGCTGCATCTTTGGCTTTTATAGTACACCACTTATTATCAATTTTATAATAAAGTGGATCACCAAAAGCTGAAGCAGACATGTTATATTTCGGAAAAGAAGAAGTAAGTCCTTGAGCTTTTGCACGAATACGACCACTTCTTCTTTGAGCAGTTCCAAGTACAGAGTTATCACTATGACTAGGAGTAGAAAGGTCTTGATTCTTGTTAAAAGTAAATAGAGGATCAGGAGAAGGAGTTCTCATATATTTTGGTCTTGAATCACCTTCATATGATACTTTTCTTCGTTTCTTTGTTTGAACTATTCCAAGTTCGTCAGCAGGATCAAATGATCTATTACCAGGATGTTCCATTATAGCTGGACGAGACTTTAAATCTTCAGCAACTTTGAGAGGATCAAAAGGAGATTTAATTGATTTTTTGAAGTAAGGAGAGCGGAAACGGTCATCATCATCACTAATTTTGTCGTCATTATCATTATTATCATGCAGTTCATTAACATTGGATGATTTCGTTATTGTAGGAGGTTTCCATTTGAGTTCCATCTTAGGTGGTCTTGTATATTTTTCAAACAATGCTTTAGGAAGACGTCTAAGTTGAATACTTCCTAAATCCATATTCTTTAGAGTAGAAACATAATCATAATCAAGTACTTGACATTGTAAGAACTTTGTAGGTACAGAAGCGATTTCAAACCTTCTACTGAACATAATTCCTAGTAAATTGTCATCACCATACCATATTTCCTTTATTTCTCTTTGAACATGTTTAAATTCTTGTATTGTCGAACTACCTGCATTTATATCCCAACGATTGTCAGATGGATTAGGTTCAGCATAAACAGAGAGGCAAAAAGTTGAAGTATCTGAGGTATCTAGATTATCTATAGTATCTGGATCAACATCTGAAGTAATATAAAAGCCTCCAAATAGACAACTGTGAAGACGTAAACATAGTATAAGATTTGAGCTGATTCTTCTTGTATTTCTTAAGCTTCTATGAGAGTTGTTTGGGCGACTAAAAGATCTATTTGATCTCTTAGGAGAACTATTTGAATGACTTGGAGAGCTACTTGGATCATCACCAAGTGTATTTCTAGGTATATAAGGACTTCTAACTTTATAAGATTTTGAAGAAGTAGGTAATCGTCTTACACGAGAAACAGTTGTTTCTTCATCATCTAATCTTGATCGAGACCCACTTGGAACAAGCAACGATGACCTCAAAGGAGGTTTAAAGTTGTCAGGAGCCATCGATTTGACTACTTATAATTGAATAAGTATGATTTATATGAGTTGTATAGGTTATATGATCTTTGTATAAGTGAAAGTGATAGATTGAGTGTATAATTTAGACCCCTTACGTCACACCACGCGTACGCGAACTACAATGTACTTGAACCACGAATGTAACAAGTTGATAGATGAATATACAAGTAATGAATACACGTAATGAAAATACGTAATGGAGGAATAATAGGATATCATAAAGGATCAATAAACTCTATTTGTTTAGATAATACAGGTGCTTACATAATATCAGGTGGTCAAGATAAAATTGTAAGAGTAGGTAGTACATTTGGTAGGAATATTCATGAATTAAAATCTCATGGACAAGCAGTAACTTGTGTTACATTTAATAAAATAATTGGTAGTGGAAGTATTGATAAATCGATTTGTATTTGGAATATGGAAACAGGTAAACTTATAAGAAGAATAAGTAATAGTCATTTTGCACAAGTTGATTCAATGATGTTTTCATCAAATAGTCAATTACTTGTATCTGGATCTCATGATTCTAAGACTAATATATGGGATATGAGAACTTATAAATCAATACAATGTTTTGATGATGCAAAGGATACTGTATCAACAGTTAATATATATAATGAATGTATTCTTACTGGATCATATGATGGTATAATGAGACAATATGATATGAGAAAAGGTATATTAACTTGTGATGTTATTGGGAGTGCTATTGTTGATATTGATATATCTGAAGATAAAAATCAAAGACTTGTTAGTACATTAGATAATAAAGTAAGGATATTTGATCTATCGAAGGGAATATTGACTCATACATTCTATAGTGAGTCAAGGAGGATGAATGATTATAAAGTCCAGTCATGTTTTGCATTAGATGATTCTAAAGTTATTACTGGAAGTAGTAATGGTCAATTATATGTTTATGATAAAGATAATGGTGATGAATCATTGATTCTTGTATCACAAGATCATATTGTACCTTCACTATATCAAAGGTCAGATATACTTGTTGCAGGTACATCAAATGGACAACTACATAAATGGATTATAACTAAGTAAAAGATTATATAATACAAGGATATTGTTTTCCGATTTATTTGAATTATCTAATGATCTACATAATCTCCGATAATCTTACCGCTGATATATGTCGATCATTAAGTTCCCCACGTTGTTACCCCACGTTCCTTGGATATAAATATCCAAGATATTATTCTCTCAATTATCTTATACTTTAACTTATTTTACTTCTTCAGTTACATTTACTACTCATAATGAAACAAAAACTTATAGATTCAAGAGAGTATGAAGCATATGCAAATGCAAATGCACCTAAAATGTTTAGGGATTATTGGCATGGTGGTGCTGAAAGATTAGAAACTGTTTCGGAGAATATGACGGCATTTTCAAGATATTTATTACGTCCAAGAGTACTACAAGGTGTTAAATATGTTGATATTAAATCGAAACCTTTATTTGGTAAAAAATATTCTATTCCTATTGGAATTGCTCCTTCAGGTACTCAAAGAATCGCTCATCATGATGGTGAATTAGCAACTACTCGTGCTGCTGTTTCTAAAAATTGGGCAATGGGAATATCTTCTTATTCTAACTATACAATTGAAGAATGTAGAGAAGCTTGTGGTTCAAATGATAATTTAGTATTTCTTCAATTATATGTTTTTGAAAATAGAAAAACTACAGAGAAACTCGTTAAGAAAGCTGAAGCTGCTGGTTATAAAGCTTTACTTCTTACTGTAGATACTCCATATCTTGGACATAGACATTCAGAAATTAGAAATAAGTTTACAATGCCTGCACATTTAAAGTTAGGTAATTTTGATGATGGTGAAGTTAATAATGCAATTGAAGCTCATTTAAATGAAGAATCAATTGCTGCTCCTACAGATTCAAGAGCTCGTTCAAATAATGATTCAAGTTCACCTGCAAATGTTGTTGATCCTGGTATGACATGGTCAGAAACAATTCCATGGCTTAAATCTATTACAAATATGGAAGTATGGGTAAAAGGAGTATGTACATATGAAGATGCTAAAGATGCAGTTGATTCAGGCGTTGATGGAATTTGGGTTTCTAATCATGGTGGAAGACAACTTGATTCAGCTATTTCTACATTAGATGCATTACCAGAAGTTGTTGAAGCTGTAAAAGGTAGAATACCTGTTCATCTTGATGGTGGTGTAAGACGTGGTGTAGATGCATTTAAAGCAATTGCATTAGGTGCAGATTTCGTATGGGTAGGACGTCCAATTGTTTGGGGATTAGCATATGATGGACAGAATGGAGTTGAAGGTTTATTAGAGATTTTTGAGACTGAATTTTTTCAAGTTATGGCACAATCAGGATGTAAGAATGTTGGTGAGATTACTAAGGACAGGCTTTTACGTAGAGGTCCTGGTTTGACCAGATTGTAATCAACAGTATCAACAATATCGGAGATATTGTTGATATAAGACTTATACATTTTCTAAGTATTAAATATTGTAAAGTCTGTACATAACGTGATCGATACTTTCGTAGATCACCATTCTAAATTTATCATCTTGTTCGTTACTCTTCTTTATAAAATACCTGAGAACCCTTATTTATTTCACTTATCAGATGATTACATAAAAAGTATTGTATATATGCGTGTAAAGAAAGAAGAATAGAAATAAGGAAAAAAAGGCAACATCATAATGTCAAGGTTGAATTCAAGTATAGGAATCATCCTTGCCTTCATATTCGGTTTATTATCAGTCTACGTTTATGACAAAGCAACATACAAAGTAAATACAATAATCGATATAAGGACAGTTCATAAAACACACACAAAAACAATTTATGGAGAAATCAAAACAGTTCAGGCAATACAAACAGTAACTAATGTAATTGAAGTTCAAAATACAAATCAAGGCCGTGAGAATGCAACACTTTTCATGCTTGTAAGAAATTGGGAATTAGATGGTGCATTAGAAAGTATGAGAGAAATTGAAGATCGATTTAATAAAAAATTTCATTATCCTTGGGTATTCTTGAATGATAAAGAGTTTACTGAAGAGTTCAAGGTATGTACAACAGCCATTGCATCAGGTAAGACATTTTATGGATTGGTACCTGAAGAACATTGGTCAATACCTAAACATATCAATTTGAATAAGTATGAGGAAGTAAGAGAAGATATGAAAAGAAGACAAGTGATTTATGGTGATTCAACATCATACAGGTTGATGTGTAGATTCTTCTCTGGTTTCTTCTATAAACATCCTTTAATGTTACAGTATGATTATTATTGGAGAATTGAGCCAGAAACAAAGTATGGATGTGATATTAATTATGATGTATTTGAGTTTATGAGAGTTAATAATAAGAGTTATGGATTCACTATGGCTGTTCCTGAATTCGCTGAAACAATACCAACATTATGGAAAACAACTAGAAGGTTTATGAGAAGAAATCCTCAATATATTTCTAGTGATAATACTATGAAATTTGTATCTGATATTGAAAGTTTCGATGAACCATATAATTTATGTCATTTCTGGTCCAATTTCGAAATAGGTAATTTGAATTTCTTCAGATCAGATGCTTATGAAGCATATTTCAAAACTTTAGATAAAGTAGGAGGTTTCTTCTATGAAAGATGGGGTGATGCTCCCATTCATACATTAGCATTGGCATTCTTCTTACCACGTACAGCATTACATCATTTCAGCGATATAGCATATTATCATATTCCATGGGGTAGATGTCCTTCAGATGATGAATCTTACAATTCAGGTAGATGTGTTTGTGATAGAACAAAATCGTTTGAGTATAATCTGTATAGTTGTATGCCCCGTTGGTTCAATATATTCGGCACCACAGCAGGATCTGAGAGGTATAAGCGTGATACCTACTACTAACATGTAATATGATGTAGTCATATTACATGTAAAGTATAACATACATCATACCATACACATTACTTATTAATAACAACAAAATGAGGTTCCATTACCTTTGATGTATTAGCAAAAGGATTCCATTTCAACTTTGTAACAGTAGCTTCTTCAATAGCTGACCACATCTCAGCTGCTGATGCACGTCTTTTAATATTCCTAAGATCAAGAGGTTGTGGTATTTCTTGTTCTAAATTTGCAAGCATTTCTTCTCCAGTATTCACTTTTTGAATCTTTTCAATGAAATGTAGTTGTTTTTGCAAATCTTCATGTAATTTATCAAAATCATCTGCATCTGTTACTCTCATACCTGCAAGCAATAAAAGTCTTCGTAAATCATCATCGCTTAATTTTGCTTCACCTTCAACTAATGATTTAACTGCCCAAATTGGATTATTCATCCATTCACTGATCTCTTTATCATCGTTAAGTTTTCGAATCTTTGTACCTTGAATTTTTCCAACTGAATTTGTCATTTTTCTTCTTTGTAATATTCCTTTAAAAATCGATTTTTTGTATCTAAACATTCCCTAAAAAAGAAAAAATAACAGAGAAAAAGAAAGTGAAAAAATATGCTTTTTATAAATGAGCAAAAAAGGCACGAAAAAAAAACTAATTTAATATATGTGTGTGATTTGAGATTTTCTCATGTGTTCATTATTTAAAGTTCGATCGAAAAATTGCAACAGTAGTACTTTAAAAAATTAACAAAAAATTAACAAAAAGACAGTAAAAAAGACAGTAAAAAAAGGAGTCAAAAAAGGAGTCAAAAAAGAGTCAAAATTTAACATTTTTTTGTTAATGACACAAAAAAAAGAGTAAATAATTCTTAAACAAAAAGACAAAAAAAACAATCAAAAAAGTCGAATTTTTTTGTTCCTTTTTGTTGAGTCATGTAAACTTTCTTTTTTCGCTTCTTTTTTTTTGTTGCCAAAAAAAGTAAAAAATAAATATTCTCCAATTTTTAACTTTTGCATGAAATGCTAATTCCTTAATTTTTGCAAGCAAAATCATAAATTATTAACAATTCACTAACAAATCCTTCCAATTATTAACATCTCCAGGTCTTAAAAACACTTCACGTTGTAAAATAACCATCCTCTTCTCATCCGATTCAAATGTCTCTTTATTAACATGCTTCCATGCTTCTTTTGACCATGGTTGAATAAAAACACTCCTTTGCCATATAAATAAATCATCCTCTTCCTTTTCAAGTTTAAGTACTGATTTTAACCTTTCAATTCCAAATAATTTATCTGTTTCACCTTTAAATTCATTCAAATTCTCATCAATTGCTTCAATAAGATCTTCATCTTCTGTCTTTAATGCAAGAGTTCCTAAAAGAATAGACGTATCAATATGCTTGTTCTCTTCTTCATCTTCAATATTCTCCATAAGAGCTTCTGAGGCTTCTTCATACTCTTTTCTTTTAGCTAAATATTTTGCAAAAAGAACAACTATATCCTTCTTGTTTATACCAACCCTTTCTGATACTTCAATAGCTTCCATAAACATTTCATTATGATCAATGCCTTCTTTATCACTAATACCAATACTAAGTAATCCACTTATTAAACATTTCAAACGTCCTTCATAACAAATATCTTCTTTATCTAAACTTTCAATCACTTTCATCCCTGCTTTATACCCTTCTTCAGTATCTCCAACTGCAAAATAAACTCTAGCTAAGGTGGTGATACATATCAGCTTAAGTTTTTCTAAATCCATTTCGTTCTCTAAAGATCTCTCCATTGATCCCTTTACACCCTCTAAAACATCTCTCGCTTCTTCATACTTCTTATCCTTTTCAAGTAAAAGCCCATACACTAATCTTCCAATATTATCATCTTCATAATCTCTAACAAGTTGACGAATAAGAAATAACCCTCTTTCAATACTTCCTTCTCCTTCACTTTGAAGACAACTTACTCCATACAATATTTGTTCAGCATAATTATTAGTAACTTCAGATATACTGAAAATATGCTGAAGTAATTCATGGCATTCTTTCACTTCTTCTTTCTTAAACAAAATAAGAGACTTCAATATCCAATTCTCAAGCATATCAGGATCTTTCGTTTGTCCCTTTTCAAGTGATAAATTGGCTAACTCAATATCTCCATTCAATAAACATAAAATTGCATAATTAATCCAAACTCCATTTCGACTCATATCATATACAAGTGATCTCACATATGAATGTTGACTAACAACTGGATTCTTATATGCTGCTGCAATACCAAATAATTCCCAATACTGTGCATTCATAGGACTCAATATAAGTGCTTGTTTAGTAGCATACAAACTGCCCTTAAGAAAACTCTCATTACGATTCTCTAAGAACCCTGAAAGATAAGCTCGACCAAGATTATAGAGAAATACATGCCTTACTCTTTGCTTAGATCCTGTTAACTTCAATCCTGCTTTAGCTGCACAAATTTGAAGCTCTCTAAAACCAATTTGCTTCAAATCAATCCCATCGGATATATCATATTCAAACAATTTAATAGCTTCAACTGAAAGTCCATTCACTAAATCAAAAACAACAGGATACTTTCTTATATCAGCTTTCACATCACTACAACATTCAGCAATAATTCCAAAAGAATTCCAAAATGTATGACCAAGACAATCAAATTTAAGTGCTTTAAATACTTCAAAAATTTCGTCTATTAATTTGCGTGATCTAGTAGAAAATCCTCGTCCATGAAGAACTTTCATATAGGCTCCAATTGCTTCTACTAACAAATACCCAATTGCTTTATCATCCAAATTCCTTTCAAAGGATTCCTTAAGAGTCGCATATGCTGATTCAACATCTCCTAACTGTAAATAAGTATATCCTAACAAATAGGACACAATTTGGTTGTTTGGAGAAAGTTTAAATGCTCTTTCAAATACTTTAAGAGCTGCTTGAAGTCTACCAACTTTAATATACCCTTCTCCAAGACCAATCCAAGCTTCTAAACATACTTTATCAAGTCTAAGAGCAGATTGAAAACATTGGATAGCTGAGGCAAATTCAGACCTACGAAGACCAGCTGTACCTAATGCAAGGTATGCCCATTTGATAGAACTTGTTTCAATACTCAATACTTTTGCAGAATCTAAAACCTTAGTTGCAATTAAATCAACAACATCCCATTCTCTTTGCTCTGAAAACTCTAATGCAAGTCGTCTTCCTGCTTCAATTTCAGAACCACTCAATTCAAAGGCTTTAATGAAAAACTTTCTAGCAGTTTCTGGCTCTTGAACAATATCAGCATAAATAATACCAAGATAAGTAAATGATGCTGCATATGTAGCTAAAACTCTTATAGATTGAGTAAAGGATTTATGAGCTTTTACATAATCTTTCAAGGCAAATAAAATTCTACCTTGTCTATAATAGATCTCTGATAAGGTTATATCAGAACACTTTATAAACTCCTGAGTAGTCATGCCAATACATATCTCAATAGAAGTACTTGCATTGCTAAAGTCATTCAAAAGAAACTGACCCCAAGAAAGTTCTGAAAATAAAGCAACACTTTGAAATTCTTGTAGAGCATTCTGAATCAAAAGTAAAGAGCCTTGTAAATCACCTTTATGTCTTAAAATATAAGATTTACCAAGAGCAATAGATTGATGAGATTGACGAGCAGAAGAAGCAGTTTCAAATAATTCTAAAGCAAAATCATGATTCTTAGGAGCCTGATAAAATACACAAGTAATTCCGTAATTAAGAGATATAGAAGCGACTTTTAGAGGTAAATAGACGTCATAATAGGAAACAAAAGAATCAATACTTTTGAGAAGAGATTTAGCAAGGTCAAATGCTCTGTCGTAGATTTTGTAGCTGACGTAATAGTTAAGAAGCATAGAACCGATATTAAAAATTTCAAGGTCTGATTCGTATGCGAGAAATAATTGTTCAGCATCTGGTGATGAAAAGTTTGTACTAGACTCTTGAAGTAATTCATCTTCAATGGCATCAGTATTTTCGTCGAGATTTTCGTCAATATTTTTTTGATCATCTTCAATTACATCTTCAATGTCATTGATATTGTCTTTCTTTCCGTCAACCTTGAGAAACTTAGCAGGTAAAACAAAATTAGACAATCCCAATTTAGAATAAGCCTTTAAAGCCTCAGAAAAAGGAGAATCAGGAAAATATTCTAAATATGTAGATATCACATCTTCATCATAATCAGCTATATCATAAGCATCAGACCATTGAAAATATAAATCCCATACATATTGATCTTTGACCTTTAAAAGTACAAGTCTAGAAATAGAATCAAAACTAGCTAATTTAAGATCAGATTTGTTCTGTTTTGGAGATAATTTCAGAGTTCTAAGACGATATTCAAGTTGTTGTAATTGAGCTTCACGACGTTTCTCATCGTCATTTTCAATATTAGCATATAATTCAAAATATTTATCATAATTAGGATACTGAGTTGTACGGCTTGTTTTCTTCCCAACAACCAAAGCAGGTTTCTTAACAACTTTCACAGTCTTCTTCTCATCTTCTATCAATAAATCCAACAACTTACGTAAGGTATAACAAGGAGAAGATAAATAATCATAAAGGTTATCGACCATATACTTTAGTAATATAATTTGATCACCAACAGATTGGCTATTTAAGATTTTGTCAATGGTATGAACCAATTTATAAGTTTTTGCATGATCAGTTCCATTCATCCCCTTAAGCACAGATATCGTCTTTATCAATTCAGGTATATTTCCAGACGATGCGCATAATTCCTTATAACCATCCCAAGCAAGTCTATTCTTTTTATCAATATCTAAAGCAGCTTTGTAAGACTTCTCACTTTCTATATACTTTTTTAACCCGTGAAAAGCAATACCTTGAAATACAAGAGCATAGTAGTTATCTTTTTCATATTCTAATATACTTTGAGTCAATTCTAAAGCTTCTTTAAATTTCTTATCAGAAATAAGCTTTTGACAGCTTTTTAACTCTTGTTTTGACATGTTTTTAGTGTTAAGATGGAAAGGTTAGTGTGTTGGTGTTTTATAGTGGTGATTCCCAATTAGGAAATAGTTGGTGATATAAAAGTGACATACAATACTGACAATAACTGTTGCCACAACAACAGTAACAATCATTGTCATTGTTATTGTTGATAATAATTTTATTCTTTATGATTTAGAATTCAGAAACATCTTGTAAATTATCACTTGAAAGGAAATTAATCCCTGCTTCTGAAAGATCATTCCAAATCTTATTTCTCTTATTCAAGGGCCATTCAGGTGTACCCCAAACTCTAGTAAGAATATTCCTTCTACTACATTCTTGAGCATAATTCCTCACAATAGACTTTTGCTTTTCTGTAAACCCTTTCATTGATACTTCCCCTACAAGACTTTTAAGACTTGTAGAAGCAAAAGCTGTTAATCTATTATTCATAGAAGAATCCTTTAAAACAGAAATCATATCACCATCTAAAAAGAACTCTCGTTCATTAGATTCGTTACTTGTAAATAATGAAACATCTTCATTAGAGACACCAGTGAATACAATTGTTATAGGTGCCATACGAACAGTATCTGTATTCTTATCATAACTTGAGAGCCATTTCTTTCTTTTTAAAGGTGCAATTGCAGTCTTAACTGCAGGAAGTGTATCCTTTACAGGTGTTTTAAAGTCAATAAAGAGAAAAAATGTAGCATCTCTATTAGTTTTAAAAACTCCACTTGGCTGTTGACCTACTGGAGAGTAAGTTTTCTTACGGATATTAATCTTTTCAAGCATTTTAGTCAATGGTTGCAAATATAAAGCATCAAGAGTATCTTTTTCAACTAAGTCAATAACATCATGACCAACATAAAGTCGATTATCAATAAACCAAACATCTGCTTCAACTGACTGAGCGCCTATACTCAATGCATCTTTTAAAGGCTTTCTACGCCAATAGTCATTATGAGAATGTATAGTTTTAACACTAACATCAGATGTTATCTCTTTTAGAAGATCATCTACAATAGGTAGTGCCGATATAGTGACTGTTAGCAGAATCAATAGCGTAAAGTACATCATTTGATACAAGAGTGAGGAAGTAAAGAAGTGTAAGAAGTGGCTAAAACGACACTTTCTAATCACTAAGACTATATAAATAGAGCTAGGTTGGTTCACATTGGATTACTAAACTGATAAAGCAATAGAAAGTATTCCGATGTTGAGCTATAAACTCAAAGTGATTCTAGTCCCTGAACCAACCCCTTTGATAGGATGTTCGGCATAGAATATTCTATTGAGACCCTTAAGATTATGCATTTAAATAATTTAAGTGTGATTTTAAAGTGAATTAGATATTCATGCTTTATGAGCTGAGTAAGGCATGACAGTCTAAACAATAACGAGTTTCTGTGACGACTCTGAATATAGAGAGACTGAGAGAGCGAGAGACCAAGTAACTAAGAGACTGGCGATAGTGAATGTGAATCCCTAATCAAGAGAAAGAAAATACATTATGTAAGCATGAACAATAACATATATTCTTACGGATAATTGAACATGTAGAAAAGAGAAATGGAAAGAAATGGTTGTTAATATAGTAAGTGACATAAGTGTATATTTAATGTATTAAGAGTGATTAAAAAAAGCATTCAAGTGATTTGTAGCCCAGTAATAAATTTTCACCGAAGACATAAAATGGGTAATAAAACAGTAGAAAGATCGAGAAAAAGACAAAGGAAAAGTCGTACACAAGATTTCTTATCCGATGAGGATTCATCAGATAATGAATCTCCAAGTGGGTCACGAAGTGGATCAGATAATGAATCAGATATAGACATGTACCAACCTGTTGAGAATCAACACGAAGAACATGAAGAACATGAACATGAACATGATCATATACAAGTACAACTTACACCTTCACAGATTATAGAAGATTTAAAAAAATTACCACCACTATTAAGAGACTACGAGACTTCAGCAGATGAGAAATCAGAAATGCAAAAATATTTAATGTTAATAACAGATCAATTTGCACCAGAACTTGATAAGTTAAGACAATCGAAAGATTTTAACCTTAAAAGTATTCCTATTCTTGCTAGTGCTATAAAGCAAGGTAAAAATATACTTGATCCTGATCAATCAAGTACTTTATAAAAGTGTATATACTATACTTCTAACTTCTTGAATGACCTTACTTATTGCTATACTTGGTGATTCTTTCTTGTCTAAAGGAAGTAAAGTATACCGTTTTTTAACAAGATCTAAAACAACTATTGCATCAATTGCTAAATTTCCTCCTCCTAGAGGATCTAATGCTCCTATACTTCTAGTAATATCTGAATCTATTGTGTCATGTATGAAAGGAATACCTAGATTTTCATATTCCGAAGTATTAGAATAAGGAGAGCCTATAATTGCACAAGGGCATAAGTGTTTTATACTATTCGAAAGATCTCTTAGACGTAATGGCATATTTTTTAGTGAAGTTCCTTCCAAGATTATAACGCATGAATTGTCATTAGAAGCGTTAAAGATATCCATAACGTTTTTAATTCGAGTATTTATACTATCGAACATTCTTGAATCATCATTTCCTATATTTTTCAATGGTTTTTGAATTGTTATATCTGATATTTGAAATAGATTACTCATCGATTTCCATATAGGATTGATAGATATATGACTATTTTGTTTGGTACGTTTGTTTGGTGATACTGGTATATCTTGTAATTCCAGTAAATCTGATTGAATTCTTTTTCTTTTAAAATTGGTAATTGGTGATTGTATAATTGCCGATGCCATTTTTACACAAAGTGAACAAACAAAAAACTAATATCGATTGTTTACTTTTACCCTTTTTGGAACCAACTAATATTCTCACTTTTAGAGAACAGGGAATGGTATTTTCATATGTCTTTTTATATTAAAAAAAAAGAGTGTGTGAATAAAAAAAACTATTTAAAGGTTGATTTGTGAAATTTAGATTTTTTTATATTGAAAGATGAGAAGAAAAATGTGAAAAGAAAAAGAAACGATATTCACATTTTTTAAAGTTTACTTAATTTGGAAATATTTCACTAAATGTTTGTTTGTTGGATTTCACTATCACTCAATAAATTAAAGTTTTTTTTCTTTCTTTTATTTTATTGCAAAATGATGCAATAATTGAAATCAATTGGATTATGAGATTAATTGATTGGTTGTTAGAAATTGAAACAAAATCTATCAATTTGATATAAGAAATGTGAAACTTCATAGCTTATGAAAATTGCCTATTTGATTGCCTTATTAGGCAAATCAATTAAACAATCAAATTTGATTAAATCAACCTGTAAAAACCTTTCGAATATTCATCTCTAACTTATTCACATGTTGACTTATTCCTAATTTGGTTCTATCACGCCCAATTGAGACAATTGAACATTTAAGTGACCCCTTTCGTATTCTATTGAATATAGCCGGTATACTTCTCATTGAATTCGATTCTAGAAGATACTTAGATGATGTATATTTATCCATTTCTAACCTTGAAACAGAACTTTCACAAATATATTGTTCTAAACTTGTTTCCTTAGTAAGATTTTGAACTGTAGATTCTAGACTTTCAACCCATTCTTTTAATCTATTATTCTCTTCTAATGGTAAAAGTCCTGCTTGAAGTTCTTCTTTATGTTGAATTTGTAAATCTTCCATTTCAACTTCTAATTCCTTTATCATTTTCTTCAAATTCAAATTCTCTTCTTCTGTTGAAACTGCAATAGCTTTTTCATCTGAAAGTTGTTGTTCTAAATGTTCTACACGATCTTGTGCAATTGAAATATCTGCTGTCTTTTGTTCAAGAATTTCAACTTGATATTCAAAATCTTGTGCCTTTTTCTCTTTTTCAATTAAAATAGAAACTAATTTATTATGCTTCTCTTTAATCTCTTCATATTTTTCATTCAATATACTATCACTTTTCTTTATTTGTTCAATTCTATTACCAATATCTATTTCTAGATTACTCCTTTCAATCGAAACAAATAAACTTGATTGTAGTTGAAGAGGAACATTAGTGATATCTTCTTTTCTTAATCCTTTCTTTTTTGTAAGATTATCTATAAACTCTCTTATGAGATTGATATCTTTCTCTTTATACAACCTTTGAAAGACATCTTCAATAACTGTAAATTCTGATCTTCTATTCTTGTCATCAAGTGTTTCAGAAACAGCAATAATTCTACTAATTTCTTCTATTTCAATTGTCTTAGAAACACACTTTATTAACAGATCATTACAATCTTGTATCACATCATTCACAAGTATTGATCTATTCTTTGCAAGGTTCTCTTCGACTTTAATATCACATAAAACAAATGTCAAATAGGCAAATGAAAGTTTACCAAATACTTCACATTTCTGATCACAATTAGTAAAGGAAATAAGCAACTGTTTTAGCAAATTAAGCACTATAGAAATTCTAGAGTTGAGGTGAATTTGACTATAGATATCTTGAAAATGATCAGGTATTAGCATCTCTAATAAATGATTATGTTCATGTGTATCAAGAATAATCTTTTGAAGAGCAAGTGATTCCTTTAAAATCTTAATTGAAGATTCTAATCGTTTTAATTGATTAATTGATGATTCATCTTGTGTAAAATTGGATTGTTGTTGAGTTTCTCTAATCTTTGATTGTTGACTTTCTTTTAACTGTTTAATAAGTACAGTCTGACTTGTTAATGTAGAATCTCTTGTTATAAGAGCTTGTTTTAACTCATTTAAAGCTTGATTTCTACTTGAAACTTCAGCTTGTAATTGTGCTATCTGTTCTCTAAGTAAATTCTCTGTAACTGTATGATCTGAATCTATCATTTCATTTATATCACGTAATTCTTCAAGTTCTTCAACTGCAATTTTAAGCTGTTCAATTTCTTTAGATAATTGTTCATTTTTTGTAGTAAGATTCTCAATAAGTAAACTTGATTCCCTTGAAGAATCAAGTTCTGCTCTTATTTCATTATTGATATCTTCAAGTTTATTCACTCTACTTATTGAACCACTAAGTTCAATTGAAAGAGACTTTACAAGCTCTGATTCTTTCAAAAGTCTAACCTTTACATCTTCAGATTCTTTACTTACAGTATCTAATTGTTCTTTTAATACAACTAAAGCATGTTGTAATTTAGCAGTATCAGTATCACCAGTTGCATCAAATTTTGCATTTAATGAAACCTCTAAAACACTCAATTGTTTTTCTAATCTTTCGATCTCAACATCTTGAAGTTCAGCTGTTTCTTCAGCAACTTCTTTATCTAAAGTTATACTTTCAAGTTGTTCTTCAAGATCATTCACAATCTCTTTAAGCTTTTTACATTCTAATTCTAAGTCATTAACACCTTTCGAAATGTCTAATGGTAAAAGTGCAGTAGATCTTAAAAATACACCATGTTGTTGTTTACATTTGAAATACTGTACACCTTGAACAGATCCATTGTTTTTACCTTCAGGGGTATTTAATTCTACGCCGATCCATTTTCCTGGAGCAAATTTCGTAGTTCCTTCATATTTAATAATTCCATAACCAAATTTTGTCTTTACTTTATCTCCAAGTGTCATTGTAGAAAAAGAAAAAAGAAAGGAAGGTACTTATGTACTTCGTACGAAGTATATAAGTACGCGTAGATCGACACCTCTTGTCACGATCAAAAACGCGATTATTATGTTTACAGTATATTTACAATTACAATATCATATATTCAATGTATAAATAAGACCTATGCCTGATAATTGACTCTTATAGTGTTTTCAAAGTGTTCTCATGACGTTCTGATAGTCCTCTGCATCAACACTTATAATAGATTCTCTTCATCATTAACAATATCATTCTTGATCCTTAACAATAACGTAGTCTTCCATTTATCAAGTTGTGAAAAATCATCAAATTTCTTAACTTGAGCTGTATATGAATCTTGATCACCATCTTCAATAGTTGAAATAATAGATGATGCAAAATTATACTCTCTTGTAGACAAAAATGAAGGATCTAATTCACTTGATTTTTCAAGAGATTTCTTAGCAGCAATAGAATCATTAGAAGCTAAATGACAAATAACTGTCTTCAAGAAATAATCCTTTAATGACCATTTAGTAAGAGGATTATCAATACTGGATTTAGCAATATTAGTATAAAGTTTAATAGCTGATGCATAATCTCCATTCAATGCAGAAATATCAGCAGCCTTTAAAAATGCTTTATTTGCAAGTGCATCAGCTCCATCTCCTGCAAACCATTCACCAGAATCTTCATAACAAGATGCTGCTTTTTCTAAATCTCCAAGATCTCCTTCATAAAGTGCTGCTAAATCTTGTTTATGATTAGCTGCTCTTCTAAATTGTCCTCTTTCTGTAAATAATTGAATCGCTCTTTCTAATACTCTAGCTGCATCTTGTGCTGATGTTTGACGATAACATTTATATGCTTCAACAAGTGTATTAGCTGCTTCATCACGTAATTCTGTTTTACTTTGAGCTTCTGCTGCTTTTTCAAATGTATTACCTGCTTCTGCATAATTCTTCTCAATACGAAATGCATTAGCTGATTGTACAAAAAGATCTGCTGCTTCTTCTATTTTACTTGATCCTGATCCAAATATTCCTCCAAGAAATCCACCTGATTTCGTTCCACCCCCGTATTTCTTCTCTGCCTGTGTAATGTTAGTATCTAAATTCATAACATCATCAGATAATAATTAATGATTATCTGATCATCTTAACAATCAAGTTTATCATCTCCACAATTAAGCCTGTGTGATTATCCATCTTCCTTCAACACCCATCCTTCTCACTTCTCTACTTACCTCTTCCAAAAGAGATTGAGCTCTTGACATTTTATTTGTTTATATTTGAGTTTCAAAATTTACCTTGGTTTTACAGGTAAAGGAAATATGAACAATGAGAAGATGTGACGTTTGGCTTGTTTGAAACTTCAGCCAAATGGTGACGTAAGTGTATGTATTTAAACTATTTACAAAGGATTCAGCACCCCACGAGTTTCAATTCATCTTACTTTGTTATTGTTCTAATAGATTAATAAGCAAAACAGGGGAAAGGAGAACTCAAAGTCAAGGCGAATTTGTTTATCGGCTTTAGAAGGAAACGTTTACGTACACTTAGACATTGACTTACGTTTACATAGACATTCACGTACGTCTACGTTCACTTACACTTAGATAGTCAATTGCGTTCACTTACGTTCACGCAATTTAACACTCACGTACATCATGGAAAAAGAAATTCAAAGAGGTCTTAATGACAGACTCTATGAACGTCGTAAAGCTGCCGCACTTGACCTCGATAGACAAATTAGATCTTGTGTTGCTCAAAAAGATTACGACAGAATAGCTGCTATTATTGATCAATTATGTAGAGATTTCGCTTATGCTGTACATTTACCAAATGCAAGAAATGGTGGTCTTATTGGCTTAGCTGCTGCTGCAATTGCACTTGGTCAAAATGAAGTACCTAGATATCTCGAAGATATTGTACAACCTGTACTGGCTTGTTTTGGTGATCAAGAATCTCGTGTAAGATATTATGCATGTGAAAGTATGTATAATATTGCAAAAGTTGCAAAAGGTGAAATACTAGTATATTTTAATGAAATATTTGATGCTTTATGCAGACTTACAGCAGATTCTGATCCAAGTGTTAAAAATGGTGCAGATCTTTTAGACAGACTTATAAAGGATATCGCTGCCGAGAAGGCTGCTACTTATGTTTCATTACTTCAGCAACCACCACAACCTGTTAAAGCTCCAGAAATAACTAATCCAAACAAACCTGTCGAACTTCCTACTCATGAATCTCCTTCTACACCTGCTTTCTCTTTAGAAAGGTTTATTCCTCTTTTTAATGAGAGAATGTACGTTATAAACCCGTTTACAAGAATGTTTTTAGTATCTTGGATTACTCTACTTGATTCAATTCCTGATCTTGAAGTTGTATTGTATTTACCTGACTTTTTAAGTGGTCTACTCAACTTCTTATCTGATCCTAATACAGATGTTCGAACTGCAACGCAATTTGCAATTGAGGAGTTTCTAAGTGAAATTGAGAGAATATCAGGCATAAAGAGGTCTTTAAGAGAGAACAAGTTTCATAATGTAGAGTTTCCAGATGAACAAGATCCTTTTTCTTTACCAGTTTCAGAATTAGCTATTAAAGATGACGATGAAGATGATGACGATGACGACAAACAAGATAGAAGCTCAAATGGTCTGCCGATAGAAGGTATAATTATACCAGGTCAAGATGTACAATTAGACTATTCACGAATCATAGAAATATTAATTGCCAATCTTGACTCATCTGTTGAAGATATCCAATTAACTGTTCTTCATTGGCTAAGTTCTTTTCTAAATATTGCTGCTGAAGAAGTTGTACCACACGTTCCTAGATTTTTATCTTTACTTTTACCAACGTTATCATCAGATATTGAAGTTTTACAACAAAGTGCTAGGAATGTGAACAAGAATCTTTTAGATTTATTTACTGAAAATTCTCATAGCTCTAAACTGCTATTGAAATCACTGGACTCTTTATCTGTTATAAATTCATTAACACTTACGTTTATGAATGAGAAAGAAGCTACAAGAGTTGCTGCTTTAGATTGGCTTATTGAATTACACAGAGCAGAGCCTGATATACTAGGTTCTTCTAATGAAAGTACTATGCCAGCTCTACTAAAGACTTTATCTGATCCGAGTGATCCAGTTGTTGCTAGAGATTTAATATTGCTTGCTGAAGTTGCACATACATCAAGTGAAGAGTATTTCAATGATTTACTCAAACAGATTTTAGGGCTTTTTTCATCAGATAGAAGACTATTAGAGAACCGTGGTAGCTTGATTATTAGACAGCTATGTTTGAGTATGGGACCAGAACGAGTACTAAAGGCTTTAGCATTGCAGTTAGAACAGACTGAAGATTTTAGTTTTGCTTATGTAATGATACAGAATTTGAATATATACCTTGCTACACTTCCCGAGTTTCATGATTTAAGAGTGAAGTTACGACAAGTCGGTAGCAGTGATGTAGATGATGAAACTACAGATTTGTTTATTGCTCTTTTCAGATCATGGTCTCATAATGCAGTTGCAGCTTTGACATTATGTTTACTTGCACAGGCTTATAAGCAAGGATATGAATTGCTTCTTATATTTGTTGATTTGGAGATTACAGTGAGTTTACTTATCCAAGTAGATAAGTTAGTTCAAATGCTTGAATCTCCTATATTTACTAGATTACGATTGCAATTACTTGAACCAGAAAACAATCCGTACTTGTACAAATGTTTATATGGATTGCTTATGCTTCTTCCACAATCTTCAGCTTTTGCAACATTAAGAAACCGGTTAAATTCTGTTGCATCACTAGCTAATTTAACAGGTACAAGGAAACAGCATGATAATAGTGATACAGAAGTGGATAGTAAAGTGTCAGAGCATTGGAATGAATTACTTGAGAATTTTAAAAAGGTGCAAAAGTTACATGAAGAGTTTCGACGTTCACAAGCCTTTGTTCAGACTACTACGCCTCAAACTGATACGGATACTGGGAATCATGATGAGAAGTGGTAGATGACGAAACCAAGAAACTTGGTATACCAAGTTTCTTGGATAAAAGAGGAGAGATTAACAAGTTAGCACTAACTTCCTAAATGGACGAAATAATGATATATTTACATAATAGATGCGATTTTAAGTGCTCTTTGAGACAATAGCATTTCCAGCACGAGAGCCAGTACGGCCTAAAAGATCAGAGATCCATTTACCAGTCTTTGCAAGTTCTAATAGATCAATTTCCTTTGCAAGACCAAAACCTTGAAGCATATAAACTACATCTTCTGTAGCTACATTACCAGTAGCACCTTTAGCATAAGGACAACCACCTAAACCAGCTACAGAAGTATCAATTGTAGTAATACCTCTATCTAAAGCAACAGTACAGTTAGCTACACCTTGTCCATAAGTGTCATGAGCATGCATTGCAAGCTTTGATGCAGATATGGAAGAGATAACAGTTCGTAACATCTTGTCTACAGTTGAAGGAGTTCCTACACCTATAGTATCACCTAAAGAGACCTCATAACAACCCATTTCAAGTAATTTTTCAGTAATTTTAGCTACTTGATTTGGATCAGTAGGTCCATCATAAGGGCATGCGATTACAGTAGAAAGGTAACCACGAACACGGACATTATTCTTAGCAGCAAGTTCCATTACAGGTTTAAATCTTGCAAGACTTTCTTCTATAGTACAATTTATATTTTTCTTGCTGAAACCTTCTGAAGCGGCAGCAAAGATAGCGACATGATTACTTTTAGCTTGAATAGCACGTTCAAGACCTTGAATATTAGGAGTTAATACGGGGAAAGTACAATTTTCAAAAGCAGGTTCGATCGAAGTATCTATAGCCTTTAAAACTTCAGTAGCATCAGCCATTTGAGGTACCCATTTTGGAGATACAAAAGCTGTTGCTTCTATATTTCTTAAACCTGCTCTAGCGAGTTTATGAATGAGCTCGACTTTTGTTTCAGTTGATACGTTAGTTTTTTCATTTTGGAGACCATCTCGAGGACCGACTTCACAGATTGTAACAAGGGATCTTTTAGCAGTCTTCGAAAGGGTTGTGTTAATATGTGTTCTTAATCTAAGCATTTTGACAAAATTTAAGGTTGTTTAGGTTGTTGAAGTAGGAATGTAGTTGTTTATATATGCAATATGCAATAAAAGTATGGTGGGGTGAAGTAAAGTGAAGTGAAAAAAAGTCCGGGGTTAGAGCATGGCGGGAAATGGGATCCCGTCGGGGTCGTGAAAAAAACGTCCATTTTGGGACTCAACTGTTTTTGAGAAGGGTTAGGGATATAGTTTCACGCTTTTTCATTTG